>JAZHYW010014130.1:0-18186 GCA_037355805.1 Ixodes ricinus
CTAATCGATCCTACCAAAAGTAAATATCAGGTTTCGCAGGTCGTACAGAAGATCCTCCACCTCGACAGCAGGACGGACGACCAAATCTTAGACAGCATCAAGAATAAGTACATTGGGCAATGCCCTGCGGCCATCTACGCGGAATACGGAGGAGAAGCGAATGAACACCTCGATCGGGAAATCACGTTGGCAGAAGTGCAATTCGCAGCCCAAGCTATTCGCCGTAATACAACTCCTGGAAGAGATAAGATTGACTTCAAAATGCTCAAAAATCTGAATAATGAAGACTACGAACGCTTGACCAAGATCTACAATAGCATATGGGAAAGTAGCTCGCTCCCCCTGAATGGAAGCACGCCGAAATCATACTTATCCCAAAGCCGGGAAAACCACCGGGCATTGAAAATATGCGACCTATCTCGTTAACATCTTGTATGGGTAAGCTCCTCGAGCATATTATCCTCAATCGGCTGCAGCCCCACCTGGAAAGCGTCAATGCCTTAGCGGACACCATGTTTGGCTTCCGCAGACATCTCTCTACACAGGACGTGCTCCTGCAGATCAAGGAGGAAATTTTAGACCGCAAATCCAGCCAGGCGAAAGCAATTCTAGCGCTAGATCTAGCCGGCGCATTTGATAATGTGCGACACGAGGCTATACTGGAGAACCTCTCAAACACGAATTGCGGAGCCCGAATATATAACTATGTCAAGGATTTCCTCAGGGATCGTACCGCCACAATAGGTGTAGGCACCCTTCGCACTCCGGAGCTCCGTATGCCCAACAGAGGCACACCTCAGGGGTCAGTGCTCTCACCTACCCTGTTTAATATAGCGATGAGAAAGCTTCCAGAAGCTCTCTCTCAAATAGCAGGCATACGCTACGCGCTGTATGCGGATGACATTACCATATGGACTCCGGCAGGCAGCCTGGGCGAACAAGAGAATGCACTGCAGAGCGCTATAGACACGGTACAAAACTATGTACAGCCTAGAGGCCTGCAATGCTCTGCCGAAAAATCTGAGCTCATCCTCATCAAAGAACGCAGAGGCCAAAAGAGACCTGATCCCCCCCTATACCTACACCTGCGAGGCCAAACGATTCCACAGGTCAAGTCGCTACGGATCCTAGGAATGCACCTGCAGGAGGGAGGGGGAGCAGGAGACAACGTCTCAAAAGTGCTTCGCTCTCTCGCGCAGGTGGAAAGGATGGCCACCCGCATAATTAACAAGCGAAGAGGCCTTAAAGAGATCGACGGGGTGCGACTTGTGAATGCGCTCGTCATTAGCCGCATAGTTTATGCCTTACCGTACCATAAACTCAACCAGGAGCAAACAAAGAAGATTGACACTGCAATTAGGAAAGCATTTAAACACGTCCTCGGCCTGCCAGTAAGCACGTCAAATGCGAAACTCGCAAGCCTAGGCCTACACAACACGTACGCCGAGCTTGCAGAGGCCCAGCTGCTCAACCAGCTAGAACGACTCACAAAGAGCCCGACCGGCAGAAATCTCCTAGCAAAACTAGGATATGACTGTTTCCTCCGTGGCAGCGAAGACATCGAGATTCTAAATGATCAAATCAGAAGTAAAATTACAGTTCGTCCAATCCCCAGACACATGCAACCGGGGAGAGATGACGGCAGAAGACAGGCCAGAATTCGATTCTTAGAGCAACAAATACAAAGCTGGGACAATACTCTCTACACGGATGCCTCTCGACGCTCGAGCACAAATATTTACTCCTTGAGTGTAATCGACCAACATCTCTTAACCCGCTGCACGGCATCAATAAAAACATCCACCGTCGACGCCGCGGAGGAAACGGCTATAGCACTTGCAGCCTCGGCAAGCCGCGGACGGGACAGTGTCACTATAATCACTGATTCCCAGCAAGCGTGCCGGAATTACGCAAAAGGGCAAATCTACAAAGCGGCAGCAGCAGTACTCAGGAAAGGAACCAACCTTCCAAAGGTGACGCTCATCTGGGCCCCGGGGCACGCGGGATTATTAGGAAATGAACGCGCGCACGAGGTGGCTCGAGGTCTGCATTTCCGAGCGGGTGAGCGCCCAAGGGAGGAAAATGAGCAAGAACCAGTAGAGAGACGCTATAGCGAACTCCTCGCCTACTATAGGCAGGCTAGACAGAGTTTTCCCAGCCCGAATGGGCTCACGCGAAAGCAGGGTGTCATCTGGAGACAACTCCAGACAGATACATTTCCGCACATAGCTCGGCTTCATAAATTCTATCCACAAAAATACCCCTCCCACCTCTGCCCCTGGTGCAAACAACTACCGGCTAAACTCGCACACGTCACCTGGACGTGCCCTGAGCTACCTATTTTAGATTCTACTGAGAATGCTGAAATAATCCCCATTGAGAATAACACATATGAGGGTTGGCTGAGGGCTCTATCCAGCTCTCTGCACTCCGATCAGGTCCGCCTCATCAACAGGGCTGTACTCACAGCCCGCAAAAGCGGCGTCCTGGACATGGGATGCTGATTTGACTCTGTCAAATAAATGTTTTCACTCACTCTATACTTTGTTTCACCTTACGTCCGAGCGTGGCCGCTCTTAGGAGTCGAAAGGTCAATCAAACTGCGCAAAAAGCGCAACGTCATGGCGTGCTCTCTGCACTTGATATGACTAGCCGGCGGAGAAGCACGCACGGAGAGACGGCGCATACCGGCTGGTCCTATACTTCGTTTCACCTTCCGTCCAGACGCAGCGGATGCTACGAGAAAACGGGACCAATCCAGCAGCGTCAAAGTGCAAGTCACTAGGCTTGTTCTGTTTATGATTGGTTCAGCGATGAAAAACACAGACAGAACCATTACGAACACCATGATGGTGCCCTTTTGACGCTGTGTGATTCGTCATATAATCTCGTAGCATCGGCTGCGTCTGACGGAAGGTGAAACAAAGTATATCAACTGCAGGGAGCACCCCACGACGTTGCGCCTCTTTCGCTGTTTGATTGGCCCTTTGGCTCATAACATCGGCCGCGCTCGGACCTAAGCTGAAACGAAGTATAGAATTTCGGGACCGAGCATTGCTTTCTCGGCCCTGCGCGCGGCATTATCCCCTTTAAAAGGCGCATCGTCCCGATGCAGCACAAACCAAAAACACAGATCCACAATAAAACGACAGCAAAATCGCGAGACCACAGTTCGCGGTTCACAGTTTGACGACGGTCCAAAGTTCTAACGTTCGTAATACGGCTTGAGGCGCCCGACGTGGAGTACTTCGGGTCGCAGTTGGCTGTCGTCTTGATGGTCGAAAGTTCCGTCGGGAAGCACCTCGTAGTTTAAGTCCCCGAGACGGCGAAGAACCTTGCAGGGTCCAAAGTAGCGCTGGAGAAGCTTCTCGGTGAGCCCACATCGCCGAATTGGTGTCCAGACCCATACTTTTTCCCGGGATGAAAGTGGATGTCACGCCGGCGAAGATTGTACCGGCCGGCCTCGACATATTGCTGGTCTTGAATCCGTATTCTGGCTAGCTGGCGGACCTCTTCTGCCCATTGAGCAACCACACGGGCGTCATCGCTCCCGTCGTCGACTGGCTCGTGTGGCAACATGGAGTCTAGCATAGTCGTCACCTTTCCGGCCATACACCAGCTGGAAGGGCGTCATTCCTGTGGTCTCTTGCACTGTCGTGTTGTAGGCAAACGTGGCGTAGGGCAACTTTTCGTCCCAGGTCTTGTACTCCACGTCGACGTACATAGAGACCATGTCGGCGATTGTTTTGTTGGAGCCACTCCGTCAAGCCGTTGGTCTGCAGATGGTATGCAGTTGTTCGACGGCGGTCCGTGTGGCTTAGACGAAGGATCTCTTGGGTCAACTGCGCCGCGAACGATGACCCTCGGTCTGCAATCCGGACTTCGGGGGCGCCATGCCGGAGGACGATGGACTCGATGAAGAACTTGGCGACTTCGACAGCAGTCCCCGACGGAAGGGCTTACGTCTCAGCGTAACGTGTAAGATAATCTGTGGCGACGATTATCCAGCTGGTTCCCATCGTCGACGGTGGAAAAGGACTTAGCAAATCCATTCCAATTTACTGGAGGAACGGCTTGGTTGAAGGGGTAATTGGCTGAAGGAGACCTGCTGGCTTTGACGGCGGTGTTTTGCGTCGCTGGAACTCATGGCACGATCGTGTGTAGAAATGGACGGTCTTGGGAAGCTTGGGCCAGTAGTATTTCTCACGTATTCGGGCTAGTGTCCGGCTATAACTGAGGTGTCCTGAAGTCGGGTCGTCGTGGTAGGTTTGAAAAATCTATTCTCCAAGGCTGGTAGAGACTACCAGAAGCCACGGCGAATTACTGGTTCCGTAATTCTTCTCATAAAGTACACTTCGTCGAATAGCGAAGGTCCCGATGACGTTTCCGAAGACGGGTCAGGTCAAGGCGACCACGCTAGTGATGTGATGCTCTTTCGCTCATGATGGCGACAGTGTTCTGGGGCGCTTCAGGTTTTCGCGACCTACGCGACTTTGTCCGGCGCGGAGCTCAAACTCCATCTAGTCCAAGATTGTAGGCCATTGGTGGCGACCCCCACGATCCCTTCCTCTCTCCGTTAACGCAACTGTCAAAATCTTCAGGGTGACCTTTGATGGAGACGGCGTGGCACGCGAGGCGTGGTCGGCGCTTGCGCATGACCTATACTCGCGCGTAGAAGAGGCCAGGGGATATTCTTTCCCTATGTCCGTACGGCATTACTTGGCACAATCAGTGTTTCGCGATCAACTCTGGTGTGCCGGGCGCGTGTTTCACCGCCCTCTTTGTTTGTACGCCAGACGCGCTCTTCTCTCGTGTCCTTTTTGGTGGGAAGGCAAGACGGCTCTGGTGGGTCGCCACGCGCTCAGCCTCCGTCGAGAGCGCGGTGGCTGGAGCTTCCTTATCAAACTGACAGCGTCCACCCTAGTTCTCAAGACCTATCTTGACTATCCTGGATGACGCGGACAACCCGGCCCGTTCGATGGCGGTTTATTTTCTCGGGACATTGTATAGTGATCTGGAACCCTCGGAACCGCCCTCATTGGCGCCCGCGTGAAAACGGTTCACCCTTTCTGCAAAGCTGTTATTAAGACTTTCCGGCAGCTCCGCGCGTATGTATCAAAAGACGACATTGTTGAGGCTCCGGCGTCTCGTCCTGTTGAGATCATCTACTCGTCCCAATTTCCGGCACCAGTGCCGGGCCTTGGCCGCCGTACATGGGACCACCCCTCCACGGTAGCCTGCCTGGAGAAGTCTGTGACCTCCAGTGGATGAAAGGTAGGGCATGTAGTCTCTCCAACCAAGCACCGCCTTTACCACTGGGGTTTGGTCAATGATGTTAAGTGTCCCAACTGGAGCACAGTGGAGACGAACGTCCACGTAATGGCGCTGTGCGTGGTGGAGTAGATTTTCTGGCGCCTTGTGGCACGTGCCTTCCTTAACGCTGGTGTACGCCCTAACGTCAGTCATTGCAGTCGGCCCCGAGAGAATTTCGCGTTCCTAGTAATCGCGCTGGCCGAATGGGTCCTGTGGCCCCACCGTTGGTCCTCGAAAGTGCGGCAGCGTTGCCAACGGGCGATGTGGTCAATTTTATGGCACCCGCGACGCGAGCTATTCTCTTTATTTTGAGTTTCAGCTGTTCCTTCTTAGAGAGTGCAGAGCTCCTGTGGCCCTGGTCGTGCCAGTACCTGACTGTGCTCAACGGCCAGGTGCATGTGACTTGACTGTCCTTAGACATATTGTAATGCGGGCACTCTGTGGTCCCGCCTCCCCGGCTGTGCCGGCTCAAGTGGTCGTTGCGTCGTGTAAACTTTGTGTTGTGCAGAACATGCATCACGTGTGACCTTTAACATTGTAAAATCTCGCACTGGTTTGCAGTTAAAATTTTCTTTCCCTGAACCCCCTTCCGCTTTAAACGTTTCGGCGCGACAATGGCCGATCGAAGTCCAAATTGAGCAGTAACCGCGGACGCTATCGAATGCGATACTCTGGTGCAGCCGTGCAGTTCGCGGAGTGGCCGCTTCGGGAGTAATGGTGGCATTGCGATCGTGTTTAGCTCGTACTCAAAAAAGAAGGGTGTCATGGGGTACACCCATAGGGGGTGTAAGTGCTTGTAACATATACTACACCCTTTGGGGAACACTTGCACACCCCAAATATGGAAGTACGTGTACACCCGTTGGTGTGGTGCACATGTACACATTTTTCTACAGAAATCTCACACGAAGGGAACACAGGTGCACCCCATTCAATGGTGTACGACTATACCTTTTTCTACACCCAATGAAATGAAAGGAAATACAGATGCACCCCGTTCGAAGGTGTACCATTGCACCGCTTCATAAACCCGCCTCACTCAAAGGGAACACAGATGCACCCCGCTCAATAGTGTACCGTTACTCCCCTTTCAACACCAACTGCTCTCAAAGGGAACACAGGAGCACCCCGTTCAATAGTGTACTGTTACAACTCTTTCTACACCCACTGAATTCGAAGAGAACACAGATGCACCCGATTCAAAGGTGCATGGTCACACAACTTAATACACCCGCTTCATAACTAACTTCATAAACCTATTTAAGACATCAAGGAAACCCTTAAAACATGTATGCGCCCCGGTGATTGCAAAAAGGCAGGCAAACGGACACACGGGATTGTTTGCAAATCTCGTAGAAGTTTATTAAACAGCTTATTCCATAAACAAGTACAAACTTGCAAGCAATCCGTGATATGTGAAGAGGTACGAAGAAGTTGTTACACAACTGAGAAGATTACTAAGCAATCAAGAAACGGAAGTGAGTCTTAGGTAGTGTCTATTCTCCAACCAGCCGGCAGAATTATTTCCACGAAATTCCACCGGCAGTCGCCATTTATTCATCGAACGACGTTTCATCGACAGCTGTACCCGCGAAGTGACGTGTACGGAGGGGACAGGCTGGTTAACATTTTCATAATGAGCCGCCGCAGACTGTCGCCACGAAGCGGCGTCAACTGGTGGGCTGAGTCGGTGAGCACGCACCTCAGAGATACACGCGCGACAAAATGTCCCTACTGCTTGCATTTCGCGTAACAAATGACAATGAAACATTAGTATCGATGAAACGTGTCTACAGAACGTGTATCAACGAAAACGTGTTTTCACAGAACGCCAGGAGAATAAGAAAGTCAGTATTCTACCTGCAGTTGTCACATGATTGTAGTCAGCTAATGGCAGGCGACTGCCGATAGAATTTTGGGGAAATTATTGTCCCGGCAGCTAGAAAATAGACACTGCCTAATTCTAGAGGTAATCCGGAACGGAACGGTTAATGTTACAAAGGAGTAGGTTGCAGAGCACTTACGATGAAAATACCGGACTCGAAATATGTAATCCGAAATATATGTCGACACGGGCACTTCAGCACAACACAAACACAAAAACGAAAAGAAAGGGGTCCGTGAAGGTTCAACACGATGTGGCAGAAGCAATAAATTGCTGAATCGAACACTAAACGCATCACATAAACTTCTTGGGGTTTTCTGAAGAAATCGCTTGTTGCCGGTGTACGCAAAGGACTTTTGAAACACTGGAAATATTGGTACACTCGAATACGTTGTCGCGGACGAAATTTACGGCAGCCCCGCTGCTCGCAGCACAGCACACAAAAAACTAGGCCGAGAAGCAAACATTCCGAGGTCGGGAAAGGCTACTACGTCATCCATGAAATCTTTACGACATGATCACGCTCCTGCCGTCACCCGCGCCCAGACAGCGGAGTCGAGGGATGAAAAAGTGAAAGCCGTTGACAACTTCCTGTAACGCCGAATTAGAGCACAGCTCTCTGAGGAGGAGGAGGAGGGAAGGGTACTGAGGGGAAGGTATACCCCTCCTCCTCCTCCTTCTTCTCCTCCTCCTTCCCTCATTTTTCAATGTCCTTTCGGGGGGGTCACATGACCTGGGGGATCACGTGACCTTGGGGGGGCACGTGGCCTGGGGGGTCACGTGACCTCGGGGGGGGTGTCACGTGACCTCGGGGGTCACGTGACCTCGGAGGTCACGTGACCTTGCGGTTACGCCGACGCCAACGGCGACGCCGCTCAAGCCGGAAACGGGCGCCTAAGAGCTGCGCTCTAAAAGCCTCCGGTTCATTGGTCCCACAACTGCGCACCTTCTTCCTGGATTTCAGCTTAGGGAGAGAAAGAAAAAGAAAATAGCAGCTCCTTTGAGGCCAAAAGGGGGCGCCCTCTCAAAGGCTTATCTTCAGGGGCAACCCAACAATGAACGCGACGAGAGGATTTGTCACTTGTATCCTCTTGAAAGGTCGACCCAAAGTTAATAGTGTAGTGAATGCTATCCGTGGCCTTGGCCTTCAGGCAGGTGCCGTGCTCTGCCTTATCTCTAGCTTGGAGACTGTAGTCACGTGATCCTACCCGGAGACCCGATTGGCCTAAAACAAGCATAGCGTCCACTCTACTGTCAATACCGAGTGTACAGGATAGCTCCATACTTCCTAAGAAACTGCCCAACCCAAAAAGTGACCCCCAAGAGGGAATTCAAGCACAAGCTGATGGGGGCGCGTGGCTAGCGTGGGGGTGCACTGATACACCTAGAGGTTTTCAAGGGAGAGGAGGATGCTTATTGTCGGTGTACAAGTACACTGGCTGGGTAACGCAGGGTGCATTTTTCAGGAAAAGGGTGCATGTGCGCCCGATGCACCCGACAACACCCTTTTTTCTTAGAGTGCGGTTCTCGAGTACTGATCGGAGCGACTTTTAGAGCTCAGCTCTTAGGCGGCCGTTTCCGCGTATAGCGGCGTCGGCGTCGCCGTCGTCGTCGGCGTAACTGAGCGCGTTGTATTATGGGACGTCACAGACCTATCCACGAATTCAATTCCCCCGCTAAATTTAGCGATGATACTTAATTGTGTGTAGGTCTGCGACGTCTCATAATGCAACACTGCGCATTTCAGTTTCCCCGCTAAATTTAGCGGTAAAGCTAACATTACATGACCTCACGTGATGTTTATTTTCCCGCTGAATCTAGCGGAGAAACTGAATTTGTTTCAAGGTGACGTGAAAGGAAGTCATGTGACGTTATTTTGCCCGCTAAATTCATCAGGGAAACTGAATTGTTGTTGAGGTCACGTGGCGTCAATTTTCCAGCTAAATTTAGCGGGGAAACTGAGGGACGAAGAGAGGGTATGGAGGAAAAGGAAGGAAGGGTACAAAGGAGGAGGAGGGGAAGGGTATGGAAAAGGAGGAGGGTGCAGAATCAGTATCTGAGGCGACTGATCTATATTTGTACATATATATACAGGGTGTTTCACGAAAGGTTGACAAATTCGATATTGCGAAAACTACGCGTCGCACCAAAAAAAAGGCTTGCTGTCGTTTTGGTCCTGGGTCAGGAGCCTATTTAGGAAAATTAGTAAAGTCCGAGATAATTGAGTTGTTAATTATTTTTACGTAATTAACTTTTTTAGTATTGGGTTTACGGGCATGGTTTCAACTAGAAAATTGCTCAGCGTCATCGAAAACCACTAAATCAACAAACTGCAGAACAATAGAAGGCACGTGCCGCATTTTACGGCTTTCTGAAAAACCGCACAGATTCGAATGGTTTTTAAGTTTCGGTTTGTTATCGGAGCGCGTCTCGGCCCCGGCAGCACCGCGCCCCGTGGAGAAACAGTGCAACCAACCTCTGCTGCGCTGTCATCGCGCGACGCAGCAGAGGCTGGTTGCACTATCTCTCCACGGGGCGCGGTGCCGCCGGTGCCGAGATGCGCTCCGATAGCAAACCGAAACTTAAAAACCCGTCGAATTTGTACGGTTTTCCAGAAAGCCGTAAATGCTTCGCGTGCCTTCTATCGATTCTGCAATTTGTTGATTTAGTGTTTTTGATGATGCTGAGCAATTCTCTAATTGACAGCATGCCCGTAAACTAATATTAAAAAAGTTAATTACACGCAAATAATTAACAATATAATTATCTCGGACTTCAAAATTTTCCTAAATGAGCTCCTGGCCCAGGACCAATGCGACACAAGCCTTTTTTGGTGCGACGCGTAGTTTTCGCAATATCGAATTTGTCCACCTTTATGAAGCACCCTGTATATTTCTTTCTCAAATTGTTTAGCACGGTATTTCGCAAAATCAAAATACCTCAAGAGCGGCGCTCTAAATTCGAATACAGAAATTTGTAAACGTCTTTAATTTTTTTAATGCAGGCTTCTGTGGCAGTTTCCCAACTGAGTATTCTAGTTAACGTTGGTTTCAACTTCCGAGCCTAATGGCACCAAATACCAGCAGTCGGCGCATAGGTCAAGGCGGTAGTTTCGTTTCTTTCGTTGTAGAAAATATACGAACTTGCACTCCTAGCCTCAGACATAAAATAAAGATATAGCATGCTTTATATTATAAATATGCAAACTTATACGAAAGGTAAACTTAAAATTAAATTTAGCAACAGCTTGAACGGCACTGCGACTACCACGGCTCTCGGATATGCGCCTGTCCGGAAAGAAAGAAGGGCGGAAAGCTCGAAAAAAAGCAAGGAGACGCCCAACTTGCAGGATCGGCTCCTCATTCTGACGTTAGTTACGTTATGCCTTCAATCAAGATTTGACTCTAGGAATGCTCTAAGTGGGGCAGACTTGTGTTTGTTACTTGAAAAATATAATGGATTACAATTACAAATTACCGAGCTTCAAATGTAATGGATTACCGTTACAAATTTCTTTCGCTGAAAAGTAACGGATTACTTTACTCGTTACTTTACAAATTACTTTCGCGTCACCTTTTTCCGTACACTTATCCAGAAAATGATGGAAACAATTTTGATATTTTTCAAACATGTGCAATACTACTTTTCAATCCTCATACGCCCGCATTATGGTAGTCCTTGTAAAAATAAAATATTGAATTAAAGAGAAAGAGTGTGGGTGCACTCTGACAAGGCACCGAAAGCTGCAACCACACCTGCGATCCAGCTAGCTTACGGCTTTCGGAAGTGATCCCTGGGGTTCTGCAGAGAAAGCTAGCGATGCGCATGCTCGGTAGCAGCGGCTACCTCCGCTACGAGATTCCGAGCTAAAGAAGGGATGTACGCAAGCTCCTTTTTGACTCAGGTGTTTCGCCTGGTATTCACAAGAAATGAAAAAAAACTTGGTTTTAACGTTACAATGCAGAATGCAGGTGTCCCAGCTTACCTTGATGTGTTTCCGTAGATTAGAGTTTGTCGTTCTTGCTGATGGCAATGTGTGTTTGTTTGGCAAGCAAAGTATGCACTGAAACTTTAGGTTTCTGTTCTCCTTAATGCCCTGAATTTTGAACACCTCATTAGGAGATGGCCATGAAGACGACGGACACTTCATGACCGAAAACTCGACCAGTCAGAGAATAAGTGGCGGTTACGGGTTATCGAAGTTCATCGGTTCTCACTTTCATACCAATATTCTTGGAGGCCATGAGGGGGGGGGAGGGTATAGCGACCGAGAGAAGCGGTGGCCATCGGTATCACAAAACAATAGAGGACGACACAACTTCTACGCGTTCTCTCCTCTCTCCTCTCTCGGTCAGCACTCCTTAGACGGCTAACCCCCCCCCTTCATTTATGTTGACAGTTGACTGTAAAGTGAGGAGTGGACTCGACCACTGTGCCCAGACAAGGAAACCAAAATAAGTATCGTCCGTACCCTCGAAGACGATGCTCTTAGCCTCGCACCTGGTGCTTTTCGGCCGTGCCTCAAGAGCGTGCTAATGAATACAGTAGCGCACATCAAAGACAAAGAAAATTCGACCCCCCGCTCGAGACTACATCGTCTGTTACGCGAGTTGTGAACCCGCGAAACGAGGTGCTATGGACTCGCGTTTGGTGTCTGTGCGGGTGGCGTGAGACGTCGAAGAAGTTGGAAATGGTGAAACGGTGTAAAAGACAAAAACAAATAAACACGAGGAGCTTTCTCTTGCCCGGGAGAAGAAGAAAGACACGATGGGAGGCGACGGAGAGCCTACTCGGCGTTGCCTTACTTGATTTTTGTCTTTCGTACATTTGTACATACCTTGCCCGTTTTTCTAAGGGACCTAATGGCCGTTCATAAAAAAAAAATTGTGTTTTCTTTTCGGCAATTATTTTATTCCTGATGTTTTCTATTTTGCTAAACTTGCTCTCTCTATGCTGCTGAATGTTTTTCTCGTGTTGCTGCAGTCCTGTATTATGCTCATATTTTTTAAACAGTAACGAGTGGTTAAAGTAATCCGTTACCAATATTTTGCAACAAATATACATTACAAATTACTTCCGAAAAAAAGTTAGTGGCAATTACAAAATTCCTTGAAAAAGTAACGGATTACTTCCCAAATCTGTGGTGGTGTTGCTTTCGGCCCGCTGGAACTACACGAAAGGAGGAGAGAATTAAGGAGAAGGCACGACGCTGCGCTTGGGCAAGAAACAAAGGGACGACATTTGATGCAACTTCTCTCCGGCTCCAACTGCGCACGCGCTTGCTCGGCACACTTGCCCTCTCGTTCTTTTTTCGCCATCTTATCTTTCGAAATGATGAGGAAACACAGGAGTCTCGGGAAACAGGGCGCTCTATTATTTTTATTTTCACGCCAAAACTGGTGCATATTTTACGTGAATCTTATACTGTGCACGGCCCGCAGGCAGCCGGCTACGAGACCCGGCTCCCATGTCTCGAGTGCTAGAAATGACGTGCTCCATAGTGATCTCATCTCGTCGATTCATTTTCGTTCAAAAGTAGGTCTGCTGTTTTAACGTATTCCCATAGTTTATACTTATCTGTATTCAGTCGCCGTTCGTTTCATTTTATTTTTTTCTCAGCTTTTTGTAATGCACAACAATCCCGCTACAAGGCTGCAAGCGGGTGCTATTCGTTGAAGGAAGCATCTCGACACTGCGAACTCTCGATCAGTAGAGTGAAACTGCCATAGATAAAGCTACGAGCTCTGGACTCTCGCCTTCAAAAAATTATCTCCATTAAAAGACAATTACTTGTTCAGAGTCTTGTAATAAAAAATTGTAAGGAAAGCAAGAACTGTCAAATTAGATGATAGTTTTTTAGATACATGTTGAGCTTGGTTAATTCCTGAGTGAATTGAGCAACGGGAATGACAGTGTAATTGCTCCCTTGCTCCATTAAAATTGCCGGCAAGTTGGCGGGTGGTGTCATTTTAATTATTGTTAACACATCACGTCAAGATGCCACTGGCCAAACTGGGAGTTTACAAAAAGTATAGAGCGCGAAAATTCTTCTCTTTAAAAGGTAACTGCAAAGAAAAAAAGTGTTTTTTTAAACAGCCTAATTAGGACAAGCATGTCACAAAACAAATGTTCCGCGAAAAAAATAATTTTTTTAGCAATATTTACGTCACAGGACGTAATTTAGTCGGAGTCCGAACCTCTCCACATTTGAAACTCCCGCTCTTTCGATCCCCGCGGAGAACTACGCCCCGCCCCTCACTCTTGGATTTGCTTTTTTTTGTTGTTGACTTGGCTGCTGGGCTGAGTTTCTCGACTTCCGGTGAGATCTGGCAACAACGCACGTTAAACGTCACGCACGTTGCACGTGAGGGCACGGCTTCGCCGAAAGGATGGCTTCTAAGATGCCGCTTCTGTTTTCGATCGTACAGGCTCTGGTTTACGCGGAATCAACAGCATCACCATCGAGCCCTTATCAAGCAACGTGGGCCATCGGTTATCACCCCATGTTGGAAGAAGGATTTGCTGCGCAGCGCTACGGCACATCGTGGACTACGCCCCCTTCGAGACTATAAACAGCGGCCACACGACGGAAATCCTCAGAGGGCACGGCTTCGCCGAAAGGATGGCTTCTAAGATGCCGCTTCTGTTTTCGATCGTACAGGCTCTGGTTTACGCGGAATCAACAGCATCACCATCGAGCCCTTATCAAGCAACGTGGGCCATCGGTTATCACCCCATGTTGGAAGAAGGATTTGCTGCGCAGCGCTACGGCACATCGTGGACTACGCCCCCTTCGAGACTATAAACAGCGGCCACACGACGGAAATCCTCAGAGGGCACGGCTTCGCCGAAAGGATGGCTTCTAAGATGCCGCTTCTGTTTTCGATCGTACAGGCTCTGGTTTACGCGGAATCAACAGCATCACCATCGAGCCCTTATCAAGCAACGTGGGCCATCGGTTATCACCCCATGTTGGAAGAAGGATTTGCTGCGCAGCGCTACGGCACATCGTGGACTACGCCCCCTTCGAGACTATAAACAGCGGCCACACGACGGAAATCCTCAGAGGGCACGGCTTCGCCGAAAGGATGGCTTCTAAGATGCCGCTTCTGTTTTCGATCGTACAGGTGGGTGACAATCTGTCCAGCCTTAGAAGCGACAATAGATTTCTAGTTATCCTGCCGTGCCCTCACGCGGTTTTTCAGTATGTGTCTGAGTGTTATCAAATGCTGTTACTGCTGTCTGGTGATGTTGAGCGAAATCCAGGCCCTCATACGAAGGGCGAGAGTGATGCCTCCCTTCAAAAGATTTTGGCTGGTCAGTCAGCCATTAGGGAGGACATACGAGAAATCAAAGAGCGTTTCGATAAAAAAATTGACATGCTTAATCAAAAGTTTACTAAATTAGAAGAAGAGGTACAAACACTGCGTGTTAGTAGCGAGACGATCCACAGGCTCGAGTGCACTTTGGGTGACATGCAATCAAGCATTATCTCGCAACAAGAAAAACTAACCGCCCTAGAAGATAGGAGCAGAAAAAACAACCTTGTAGTATTTGGCATCCAGGAGCCTGAAAATGAAACCCCGGAATCGCTCCAAACAGAAATTGTGCAAAACATCTTCAGGGACAGGTTAGGTGTATCGGTTCACTCCGTAAAACGGATACATAGACTGGGTATCAGGCGAAGCGGAAAAACTAGACCAATTATCTTGAAGCTGTCAGATCACATTGAAAAAATTTCGGTGCTCAAAAACTGCCGTAAGCTGAAAGGGTCGCGTATTTTTATAAATAATGACTACTCACAAACTACGCAAGAGAAGCGAAGGCTACTGTGGGCCAGCGCCAAAGAGGAAAGAGATGAGGGTATTAAGATGCACCTGGTTCATGATAAGATTAAAATTAAGGACGAGCTGTACTTTTGGAATGACGTCACTGAACGCCGCGAACGAGTGCAACAAAAGCAGTATGACAGGGCGTGACGATGCAGTGAAACAAAAAATAAACAGTTTGTTCTGATTAATATTAATGCGAGGAGCGTACTAAACAAAGTAGATGAGCTTGAACAGATTTTGCTTCTTCATGACCCCGACGTGGTAGTGATAACTGAAACGTGGTTGCACGCTGGAATTACGGATGAAGAGATTATTCCGCCAAATTACAAGATTATGCGCAAAGACAGGGGGTCAAGAGGAGGTGGAGTTGCGCTTGTGGTTAAGAAGGAGCTTGAGTGTTTCTCACTTGGTGAAGTACAAGGTAATGAAAGTGTATTTTTCAAGGTCAAAATAAATTGTGAATCCATTATTGTAGGGGCTTTTTACAGGCCGCCAAACAGTTCTATTGAAATCCTTGAGCAGTTATATGACTTTTTGGGAGAAAACGTGACCGATGGCTCCAGAGTTGTTATTGCAGGCGACTTTAACCTTCCTGGTATACAGTGGGATACGCTGTTGCCAGGTCCAGTACAAGTGAGAGATTGTGAAATGCTTCTTGAGATGGCATTTAATTTTAACCTAGATCAAGTGGTTACCGAAATTACTAGGAACGGAAGTACTGGTGGTTCAGTTTTAGACTTAATATTTTTGAGTAACAACTTTGGCACCTACACGGTCACGCTTCATGAAGGGATGTCTGACCATAAGATTGTTCGCCTCGAGACTGAGCTTGGAAAACGAAAACACTGTGAAAGGTTGGAGCCTAAATTTGTTCCTGATTTTTCAAAGGCTGATGATGTAACCATTCTTGACTACTTGGAAATGGCTTTTGATAACTTTGAGTGTTGCACTCCTGTGAACGAACTTTGGGAATGCTTCAAAAGTTGTGTAAAGTACTGTATATCTAATTATATACCTTATAAGCAGATTATTGAAAAGCGAAATAATCCGTGGGTTACAAGAGAAATTCTGCAACTTCAGAGAAAGTTAAAACGAAAGCGTCGCAAACGACCAGTAAATGTAGCAGATGTGAGTGCGTTATCAAGCGAACTAAAAGAAAGAACTCAAGTATCAAAGACTAATTTCTTTTCTATCAAAATGACTTCTTTTATGAAAAATGCTCCACGAAGGTTTTGGAGTTATCTTTCCCCATCAAAACCGATGATCTCACAACTTACAATAAAGGACGAGATGGTTGTTAACAACTACGATATAGCCACGGAGTTTAATCAATTCTTTCATTCAGTCTTTCAATGCAGTGTGAGCGATGCTGGAGTAACTTTGGGAGACCGGCCGGTGCTTAACGAATCAGTAACCATGGAGGAAATTTCAATATCGCAAGAAGGAGTTTTTGCTTTATTATTGGAGCTTGATGAGAAGAAATCTGGTGGACCAGATAACATCCCAAACACGTTTTTGAAACGATATGCTGAGTGGACCTCAAAGTTTCTAACTGTTATATATTCTGCATCTCTACTTCAACATGAAATTCCCAATGACTGGCGTCGTGCAAAGGTTGTGCCAATTTACAAAGCTGGCGACAGGTTTAGCGTGAATAACTACAGACCAATTTCTCTGACCTGCACCAGCTGTAAACTGTTAGAGCATATTTTATCGCAGCGTTTGAACATTTTTTTTGAAAATGCTAATATTCTGTTCAAAAATCAACACGGGTTTAGGCGGAAGTTGTCTACGACAACTCAGCTGTGTGAGTGCGTACATGATTTTGTTTCAAATCTAAATAACGGCGATCAAACGGATGCTATATTTTTAGACCTATCCAAAGCATTTGATAGAGTTAACCATTCGAAACTTTTAGCAAAGCTTGAAAATTACGGAGTAGATTACACCCTGCTTCAGTGGATAAAAGCGTATCTTTCGCTAAGAACGCAATATGTTGAGGTTAACAACATCCACAGCGAAGACTTAAGCGTTGACTCGGGGGTTCCACAGGGGTCGGTGTTGGGCCCAATTCTTTTTCTGGTATATATAAATGACCTCGTTGATGACCTTGACGCTAATGTAACAGTGAGGCTTTTCGCGGATGATTGTTTAATTTACACAAGGGTCCGGGAGCAAGCAGATCAGTTTCGATTGAGTGCATCATTAGCAAAAATTGTCGAGTGGTGCGATCATTGGGATATGAAAATAAACAGTGAAAAAAGTGTATTGCTTAGAATAACAAATAAAAAATCCGAGCGGCCATTTACGTACACTGTGGGGCTCGCCCCCTAAAACAAGTTTCCTCTTTAAAGTATTTGGGTCTGATTTTCGAAACACACATGAAATGGAATGATCACATTGATAAAATTTGCTCTGCGGCACAGCGTAAACTGGGATTTCTTAGACGAAATTTTAAATATGCAACGGTTGAAGCCAAATTAGTAGCATACAAAGCTCTTATACGACCCATACTTGAGTACGGCTGTGTCATCTGGGATCCGTACCACAAGAAATACATAGAAAGACTGGAAAAAGTTCAAAGGAGTGCTGCACGTTATATCATGAGCCGTTATAGACGCACCGATTCGGTTTCAGCAATGATCGATGATCTTAAATTGGAACCCCTAGATGAGAGGCGGAGAATAATTAGACTAAAGTTTATTTTTATGATGAGTAAAGGTTGCTTTAATATTGATTCGACCAGATATTTGATGCACAACCCCTCTCATTCTGCCAGGTTGTCGCACGATATTGTTTTTAAACCGTACTGGTGCAAAACATTGCAGTACCAGAAGTCGTTTTTCCCCCGTACCATAGAAGAATGGAACCACTTGCCTGAGGAGATTGTAAAATCAATAGAACCCAAGTCGTTTGAAAACTGTCTTAGATTATTTTTTAACAATTAACTTATTTCAGTTTGACTGTTTTTGTTATCCTATTGTTAACGTGAACGGAAGTTGCTTCTGTCTGGCTCCTCTTGCTTTCTTTATTTTGTTATTGTTGATTTGCCCCTTTCCATGCTGCGTCATGGAAGTTTTCCTGTGTTTGCCTGGACTTTCTTCCGTCCAGTATGTGTTCAAATTGTATCTGTTTCCTCTCCTGCAAAGACCTCGA
>JAZHYW010014131.1:0-11741 GCA_037355805.1 Ixodes ricinus
GTTTTGAACCGGTTACCGTTATATTTTTTTCGGTTCGGTTCCGGTTCAGTTCCAAGATGGCGGCGAAGATTTCGGTTCGGTTCAGTTCCGGTTTGGCTAAAAATAACGGTTCTGTTCCGGTTTTCGGTTCGGTTCGGTTCCGGTTCGACACCCTGCGGGTAGTACCATGCGCCCTCTAATTTAATGAGTCAGTGTTATTGTAACTACCATGGTTTTTGTTTAAAATATAATTGTTTTATAAGCACACCTTAATTGTACTGCAGAAGAAAAGTCATCCAGCGCCAGCATATAATTCAAACTGACCACACACCGGAAGGGATCTTTTCACGCATTTGATAGCTACCTTTCTAGAAGGGACGACATGGGACGACACCAGGGATTGACACACAAAAGTATTTATTTTTTATCTACGATTCTTGCCAAAACAAACATCAAATCTGAGAGACAGGGAGTGAGCTGCGCGTTATTCATGCATTACAAAAAATGGCGATACACATGCAAATTGTATGAATAACTGCGCCAACAGTTGTACACTGGTAAAAAAAAGTACTGTACTGGCAGAGACTTACAGTGACAAACGCATATGATGGAGCGGCATTTAAGAAAAATTACCGTCCTAGTTCCACATGAAAGGCGCTTGCACATATGATCATGTCGCTGAAAGGCGCTTGCGCATACGGCCCATTGTTGGCTTCTACATCCAGTGACCGAATGCAAATGGCCGTCAACAAAGAAATTACAGTCACATTACTGATCGCAACGGAAGAATGACTAGAAACCCGCACGAGACAACAAGCCGCAGGAACCAACTCAGCCCACACAACGAGGCAAGAAACGCAGACCCAAGCAGCCGAAGTATCCGCCCTCCGTCGAGTCCACGGGCTCCGAAGCCAACCGTCGTGCCGCAGCCATAGTACCACAGCCGTTGAAGTCGCTTGTGAAATTTTTTCAAAGTTCGTAATAATTTTAAAAAGTTTACTCTATACAATGAAGTTATTTATTAATATTATATATCTGACAAAAGTTCAAATAAGTGGCACTGTCGCGCTCATTCTAACGGCCAGTAGAGTCCATAACCTCCTGGGCCGCGAAACGGCTTGAGTGGCCACTCTTTACGTGTAGTACTATATTTCTCTATGCTGGCGCTGGGAACGTTACGCTCGATTTGCCTCCGCAGAGCTTGCCACTGGGGTGGACCACGTGACCGATCGCTCACGGAGGCCAGCCGCTCGACGACGTCGTATTTGTTTGCGTGCGTGTATGAGCGTGCATGCGCGTGCCTGTGTGTGTGTGCGCGCGTGTGGATGCGTCCGCGTGCATGCGTGTGTGCGTCTGTGCTTGTGCGTGTCGTCTGCGCGCGGGCGTGCGTTTGCGCGTGTGCATGCGTGTGTACGTGCGTGCGCGTGTGTATGTGTGTCTGCGCGCGCCCAAGCGTCTGTTTGTCCGTTCTATTGAACTGCGCCAGCAAGAAGACCAATTGGATGTCCCTGGAGACTGTTAAAAACACTAACTTATTAATTATTATTATTATTATTATTGTTATTATTATTATTATTGTGTTGTTGTTGTTGTTGTTGTTATTGAAACATAGCCCCGAGTCTTTAGACTCAGGGCCATAGAATTTTCTGTAGGTGGGTAAATAAAATGTATTGGTTCGCAGTCTTTAGACTCGGGATCATAGAATTTTGCATAGGCGGGAAAAGAAAATTGATTGGTTCCCAGTCTTTAGACATAGGGGCCTAAATTTTTATATAACTGGCTGTAGCTGTATTTATGAATCTCTAAGGCTGACGATACAGGGCTACAAGGGGTGATAGTCTACCACTGACTTTTCCGTAGACCATAGACCATTTTTGAATGGGATGTCTCGGACTGGTTTATTATGGGTTCTGCCTCTTTATGTGTGTGAGTTATTGTGCATGTCATCATATTCTCAAATGAATATTTTACCCAGGTTGACATAGTCATGTGACAGGTTCTAGCAGCATGTCATGAATATTTGTCAAACATTTTTACTATATTTTGATTTCATGTTGTGTTGTCAGATATAAACTCGAGACTAACTGATTTTCTTACTGTACACTTCCATCAACAAATATTTGTAAAAAATTGCTAGTATTGAGCATTTCTCCCTGGTTTCCAATTTCTGAGCATGGAGTGATTTGCAAGAAAATTAAATATGAACTCATATATAAAATTTTGTTTGCAAACATCAAAATTGTATGCAAAAGAGGCACTTCATTATCAGCTATTTGCATGAATTACGACTGACATTATTAAAATACTAGACTGCTAACAACCGTTGCTTTTCAAGCAGAAAGCTAACCTGTATAAGCCTGCAGAGCCATATATAAGCTTTCCAAAACATTTCATATTATTTATTTAGCACCCTCTTCTACACCCTTCTTACACCCTTCACTAAATGGAGGGTGTAACACGAAACAGCACCCCTTCCGTAAAATTATGAGGGTGTACGACTAGATTTTAGGGTGTTAAAAGGGTGTAGCCGAGGGTGTAAGTTGCTAGAACACCCCTTTTACACCCTTAAAGGTGTAAAAACTTTTACTGTGTAGTGTTTTGTTGGTCGCCGCATTGCGACGGGGTTGAACTGGAACCTGCTTCCATGTTCATCGGTCTCTTGCCGTCCCAAGGATCAGCCCCGATCCTACTGAGCCGGCTTGCCGAAGTTGCCGTTAGGCTTAGCGCGGCCGCCGCAGCGGAGCCGCACAAGTGACCTGTCTCCCGGTATTCGGGGGTGACCACGGTGGTAGTGGTCTCTGCGTTGACCTCTTACCTTGCGGCGTTTTCTGGTACCAAAGTTTGGTACGTTGATCTCCGCTTTTATGATGAAAAACAACGGGTAACTGAGCTCGACGTCAGAACGTCTTACTTCCATGCCTCGTCTTCTTCATAGTCTTCTTGATTCTTGATTCTTGATTATTTGGCGCACTGCCCGTAAACAGTTATTCCATATTGAACTACGGATTTCCTCACTGCATTGTATATAAATTTAAGTATGGATCGCACTAGTAGTTCTTGGATATGGTACATATGTGCCATTAATATCCTTAATTTTTTACGAACCTGCTCTATGTGAATATCCCAATTAACATGTTTGTCTGCATGTATACCCAGGTATTTGAAATTATCAGCTTATATAAGCGGGAAGAACGAGCAGTTGTTGGAGTTCTGATCATGGATCTTTATAGGAAATTCATTTAGAATTTTTTTTCTTGGATCTCTAAAGCACTTTACTTACGTTTTATGAACGTTTACGATTATTTAGTTTTTACGGTACCATTGAATGATGTTATGGATATCATTGTGTATCGTCATTGCCGTGGCTTCGTAATTTATATGTGTGTATACAACAACTACCGTGTCATCTGCATATCGAACGAGCTTACTTTTTATCTTAACCTGTGCTATCTCGTTAACATATAAATTAAAAAGTAGCGGACCGAAGACTCTTCCTTGTGGTACTCCAGGTTTGACATTAATTTTCTTGCTATAATTTGAGCCTAGCTATCTCGTTAACATATAAATTAAAATGTAGTGGACCTTGGACTGTACCTTGTAGTACGCCTTGTTTGACATTGTTTCCTTGCTATATTTTGAGCCTAAACTTACTACCTGAAACTGACCAGTAAGATAATTCCGGAATAAATCGTGTCTTACCTCGAATTCGAATACTATATAGTTTATCCATTAATATCTCATGATTTATTGCTTCGAATGCCCTCGTAAAATTTATGAATAAACCTAGAACAGAATTTCCGTTATCCATGTTTTCATTTACATAGCCAAAAAAGTATTCTAGAAGGTCACTGGTTCCTACATGTTCCCTGAATCCAGATTGCTTGGGAGTTAATAGGCTATATTTTTCGATATAGCGCATAAGTGCGTTATTAATGTATTTTTTCATTATATAATTTACCACCGAAAGGATGCATACTGGTCTATAATTTAGGAAAGCATTTTTCTAACCTTTCTTGTATATAGGCCGAATGAGTTTTAAGCTTTTTGGGATGATGCCGCTAGAAAATATAGAATCGTACAACTGTAATAATGCAGGTTTCATTATAATAATGTTGTGTTTAATGTCTCTAGCCCTAATTTGATCTAATCCTGTTGCTATATTAGTCTTTATCAAAATGTAAGAGGCCAACGTACGAAGGCAGACGAGTTTTTGTCTAATTTAATTGTTTCAAACCATGATATCATTTGTCTTTCTGAAACTTGGCTCTGTAGCGGAATCCCTGATGCAAATTATTTTATTCCAAAATACAATATATATCGTCGAGATAGAGATTATTCTTACACAGGGCAGAAGCTAGGCGGGGGTGTCATAATCGCCGTTGAGGCGTCCCTTGTCTCGCAGAGAAGGTGCGACCTTGAATCATATTTAGAATGCGTTTGGGTAAAAATCAAGGCGAGTGACGGTTTTAATTTTTTAATTGGTACCTATTATTTTCCACCTCTTTCAGATCAGACAGTATTCATTGAGCATTGAAACGCAATCAGTAAGCAAATTAATTTCGAGAAGTGCCGTGTCCAATTGTATGCTGATGTTAATGTACCTGGTGTGGATTGGTCAACGCAAATTGTGAACAGTAACACTATAACGTCTATCAAGGCATATTCTTTGTTATCTTTTATAATCTTTTGCGGTCTTGAACAGTACAATACGATTAAAAACAAGATTGGAAATGTTCTGGATCTCGCTCTTTCTAATATGCCTATCTTAAGTTTAAATCAGGCTCCCATTCCCTTGGTACAGATTGATGGTTTCCATTCACCTTTTATTGTCGAGTTTTCTTTCCCGTACAAGCCGCCTGCATCGTGTAAATCATCAAATTACTGCTTTTCTAGAGGTGATTATTTGAGTCTCTATAGACATATTGAAGATTTTGACTGGGATTGTGTCCTTTCTATGTCTAATGTTGATGATGCTACCGAGACGCTTACGTCAGTTGTAAAAAGTGCTATTGACAGATGTGTTCCTAAATGCTGCAATAAGCCGTCGATATTTCCTACTTGGTTTTCTAAGGAGTTACGAGTCAGCCTACGGAAAAAAGATAATTTTCACCGACTTTTTAAGAAGTCCGGTTCTTTTCTTTGGTATGCAAAATTCAGCATATTCCGTTCCCTAGTAAAAAAACTGTTTAAGCGTGATAAGCGTCTACACCAGGATAGTATAGAAAACAGCTTGAACCGTCGAGCTAAAACATTTTGGAAATTTGTGAAACAGCACACGCGTGAGACCGGTCGTAGCATCTGTTTGCGTGTTGGGACAGATAATGCTCCTAGTTATCAGTCTTCACCTGCTGATGTTGCAAATAGTTTCGCTGATTATTTTAGCAAATGTTTTACTGTCTGCCAGCAATCTTTTCAACGTGGCGACGAACTGAGATACTGTCATGACTATTTATGTTCCGTGCGTGTCGATTCCGGTGAAATCGCTGAAGCGATTAGAAAGCTGAAACCTAAGTTCTCGAGTGGTGCCGATGACATACCCAGTTTTATTATCAAAGGTTGCAGTGAACTGTTCATTCCGATTCTGAAACATATATTTAATCTTTCACTCAGTTCTAGTACCTTTCCGTCACTTTGGAAGAAATCGGTGATTGTTCCGATTTTAAAAAGCGGTGATGCATCTCTTGTTTCAAATTATCGCCCAATTTCCTTGCTTTGTGGTTTTTCAAAGGTTTTCGAGCTTGTCATTCGTACGCGAATGCTCTTTTATTTCCGCCAGAAAATAACCCCTTTACAGCATGGTTTCATGAGTGGTCGGTCTGTCAGAGACTAATTTGTGTTCGTTTTTAGAATTTTCTGCGCCAATTGTTATGAATAGAGGACAAGTTGATTCAATATACTTCGATATGACTAAAGCGTTTGACAAAGTCAGTCATCCGTTACTATTGCGCAAGCTGTTTTCATATGGAGTGTGTCATGAGCTGTGTGAATGGTTTGACAGCTATCTTTCGTTGCGCTCTAACACTGTTCGCGTTGATGACAGTTTCTCCGAACTCTTTTTACAACTTCCGGTGTTCCTCAGGGATCAGTCCTGGGCCCTTTGTTGTTCCTGATTTTTATAAATGATATTGTGTCTTGCGTAGATACGTCTGAGCTATTACTTTTCGCTGATGACATTAAGTTGTTCAAAAGCATTCATACACTTCAAGATTGCAATATCTTACAAAATGACGTGTCAAACATTCTTCAATGGTGTAAAAAAATCAATTGTTGCTTAACCCCGCAAAAACAAAAGTGCTTTCCTTGTGCCGACGGCATGCTAGTTGTTGACTTTACTTATTATCTTGAGGGATCGCCAATTCAACGTGTACCTCTCGTAAAGGATCTTGGCGTGTGTGTTGACTATGCTTTAACTTTCAAAAATCATGTGTCTTTACTCGTCGGAAATGCTTATAAAGTACTAGGAATAATATCTCGCTTGACGCGTAATTTTAAACAACCCCTTTCATTGATCCACCTTTTTAATTCCCTAGTTGAGGTCACGACTCGAGTTTGCTTCTGTCATATGGAACTCGATATCTAAGACACAGGCTTTAATAATCGAAAATGTTCAGAAAAAGGTTATCCGAATTGTTTACGATAGATACTTTGAGAGGCGCTTTTACTATGATTATGAACATATACTTCAAGATGTTTTCACTTTCACTTCTGTCTACCAGGAGATCTGTTCGAGACTTTGTTTTTCTGCACAAGGTTGCTAATGGTGCATTTGATTCTCCGCAACTCCTTGAAAGGGTGAACTTTCATGTTCCTTCACGTCTAACCAGACATTTTGTTTGCTTCTATGTTCACTCACTGTGCAATGCCTCACCTCTCTCTCGAATTCAGTCATTATATAACGCCATCGCTCCACCCCACCTTGATATTGTCACGAATGACAATTGCTGAGGCGATGATAACTGAAGAAACTAAACGTCTAATGGGGCGAACTTGTGCCAAAAACAAAAAGGGAACAGACGAAAACAGCAGAGTGTCGCGGGCGTCGATTGCGGTGAAACTGCAGGGTCGAGCACTGGGGCAAGTGACTCCGCCCAGGTAGCACGCCAGAGGAATGCCCAACTTGGGCAAAGGTCTGGCAAACATAAGGGCCCAACTTTGGCGCAGTTAGGTTTTTGCACCATGGCAATCATCAGTGCCAAAGTACGGTGCCTAACTATAGCCTTAGTTGGGCGATCCTAGGGCATGCCAAAGTTTGGCTCTTCTCTGGTACGCCAGAGGAGTGCCAAAGTTGGTGCCATACTCGAGCCATAACTGCCAGAGCAACGCCGAATTTGGGTATTTCAGACATGCCAAAGTTTGGCGTTGCTCTGGTCTGCCAGAGGAGCGCCAAAGTTGGTGCCATACTTCAGCCATAACTGCCATAGTAAATCCTAATCTGGGAATTCGGGGCATGCCAAGATTTGGCGTTTCTCTGGCCCGCCAGAGGAGCGCCAAAGTTGGTGCCATACTTGAGCCATAACTGCCAAAGCAACGCCGAATTTCGGTATTTCGGACATGCCAAGTTTGGCTTTTCTCTGGTCCGCCACAGTTCTGCCAAAGTAAGTGCCGGACTTGAACCCTAACTGCCAAAGCAACACCTAATTCGGGTATTTTGGCTACGCCGATTTTTGCTTTTCTCTGGTCCGCCACAGTTGTGCCAAAGTAAGTGCCAGACTTGAGCCATAACTGCCAAAGCAACGCCTAATCTGGGTATTTCGGACATGCCAAGTTTGCTTTTCTCTGGTGGGCTACAGTTTTGCCAAAGTAAGTGCCAAACTTGAGCCATAACTGCCGCAGTAAATCTTAATTTGGCGATTCGTGGCATGCCGAAGTTTGGCTCTTCTTTGGCTACCCACTGAAGTGCCAAATAAGTGCCTGGCAAAGAAAGCCGAGAGGCCTGCCCAAGTTTGGAATATCCCTGGTGTGTCACAGAAGTGCTCTTTCACGCGCCCAAGACGAGAATTAAATTAAATAAGCGTTGGAAACACGATGGTCAGATGTCATCACCTCCGTTCCCAAGCAGCACGGCAATACTTTGCAGTATCGTGCCAGTACCGGCCGAAAGCCGGTTCCAATATAGCTCAAAGATCCAGTTTGCACCACCGTTTGATATCCGGCAGGTACTGCCGTTCAGCCGTTTTGCCCCGGCCTAGCGTTCGCGCAATATTGTGCGAATACTCTACGATGCGTCTGCTCCGTATTGGCCGAACGTCGTGCAAATATGTGTACGTTGCATATCATTTGTTGCGTATCAAATCACATATACGGACAAACAAAATTTTTTCGATCGCTCCCAGAAGTTTATTAAACCACCATCATTACACACAGTGTATTCTCGACATATTTTCAAAGGTCACACTTCTCTGTAAAACGAAAAGCAAATTATAAAATAAAATTAACACTGTCCTCATGCCAAGCAAAATTCATCACACAAAAACCGCAGAGATTGAGAGGAAAGCAGGGCTACTATCAGAAGCATGCTTGCAGTGTACTTACTAATAAAAGAGCGATATCATGTAATCCTTGATAGATGCATAATCCAACTCAGGCACCACACAAACACACTCGAGAAAGAAGGCTGCGCACATTCAACTGACGTCTCGTCGTCGGCGAAGAGCAGTTTTTGTCGAAGCGTGTCCAACAAACACATCACAAAAATTCCACGAACTCCGGTGAAAAAAATGGCTGTTACCAAAAAATTGGCATGGACGTATTCCGGCCGTTTACGACGACAAAACACGGCCGCGTCTGCAACGCACGAAAGCAACAGAACACTGAAGAGCGCATTTCGAAAACCGGACCTACGTGGCCAGCCCATTTCTATAACTAGGCAAACGGCGAAAACAACAGCCCAGAGATCCCATCAGCGTGACAGAGAGAGTCACGTGAAAAATATTTTGTCCAAACGTTTTAGTCCTACGCTTCCTACGCAGAGAGGTCACGCTTTTCGCTTTCGCTGACAGCCGCACGACGACACAAAAGCAGGTGGGGAGGATTTGCAAAAGGCGAGGTCGAAGGGGCAACAACAACGCAGCTAAGCTCCCTCGGCATTTTCGACGCCTTAGAGTAAAAAAAAAAAGACAACTTATAAAAAAAAACCTGCTGTACAGCCAAAGCTACAGGGGAGAGAGTGTATCCCGACCTGTTCTACAGTAGCGAAATAAGGGACGGGGAGTCCCAGCCCTTCTTTGGAAAGAAATGGAACGGAATGAAAGGAAAGGCCGCTTCTGCCGGTGACCTTGTCGCCTTGCCATAGTCTGTCAGCGTTCGGCTTCCATTGTGGGCCTCAGAAAGATAATCTTCTTTCTTGAGAGCGAAATGGAAGGGGTGCTTATGTTTTGCGGGCTTGTCGCCACCCGATAGGCTTCAATTATTTCTCTCCGACTCGCTCACAGTGACCTCCCATGGCTGTTGTGCCGGCGATATTAGGAGCGCAGCCGAAACATTTCCTCCCGTGAATGACGATCGGGTGCTGAGAATCCGAAGCAGCTCTTTCGGCGTCCATTTGATGTTCTCGGAGTCGGTCGTTGAGGCATCGCCCCGTTTGCCCGATGTACTGTACCTGGCCCCGTAGGACAGGGGGATCGCGTACACTTCCACCGCTTCCTCTCCTTCCCCCAAGATTTCCCTTTCCCGAACTCCCACGGAGCGGGAGGGCATTGAGCTTGAAGCCGAAAATAAATGTTGTTGAAGTTGAAAGATTGCCGTGTCTGTATCGTCACTAGTGTGTCTCCACTTTCTAAATGTTCAAAGAGCACCAACACGCTAAAATAGAACAAGTTCCGGGATTTCATTTTCATTCCCCAAGTGTGATGCGGGAGCGGCGCCACGGAGCCCCGGTCGTTTCCGCTCTTTGTTATCGCTAGGATTTGACGGTGCCCACTCACAATGCAAGACACGCACAGAGCCACGCTCGCTTTTGCAATGCGTCGCCTAATAATGATATCTGTTGAGGAGACGTACGCACATCGGTCTCGTGCAGCGCTAGCTCGATGGCAGCACTTTCTGTAAGGGCGTATTCACACCGAGGATGTAAGCAGTCGCGCGATGCGACTAAATCGCATCGCAAAAAAAAATAATTAGATGATCACTCTGGCGTGCGCGATGAGCGAGTCCAACACCTTCGTTGGCGAGTCGCTTCTCAAAACTCTCGCTCCGAACGCCGTTGATTGGCTCAGCCTCTCCGCTAATAGATCGCTTCGCAAAAAGTCGGGTCAGCAAGCGACTGCTCAAATCGCGTCGCTTTTTGCCCGCGCTGGTCGCTTTTGCGATGAAAGTTATCGCGCGACTAGATCGGATCGTCGGTGTGAACGCGCCATAATGTCGAACCAGTCTCACGGCACGTCCCGATATTGGCGTGTGAACCTACGCGCGAGTACAACATCCGGCACAATTTGCGTTTGCAAAGCCTGGTCCAGCCGCGTCAAAACGTTAAGCCAACCTTTGGACTGGAGAAATCAAGAGACACCCAAAATAAGATAAAGTGGCCAGCCGAATGAAACTTGATTTCTGTTTAATTAAGATGAAGACCACCCGTGTACATCAAATACCTCATCAGCCAAACTCCAAGGCAGTAAGCCTAGTTCTGGCACTTGTTTGGCAACTTTGGCCCGTAGCTGCCAGATCACAGCCGAACTATCGTGAAGCGAAGCCTAACTTTGGCACTTGTTTGGCGACTTTGGCCCGTAGCTGCCAGAGGACAGCCGAACTATCGGGAAGCGAAGCCTAACTTTGGCACTTGTTTGGCGACTTGGGCCCAAAGACGCCAGATGTCAACCGAACTACAAGGTAGTAAGCCTAACTCTGGCACATCTGTGGCGATTTTGGCCCGAAGGTGCCGGATGACAGCCGAACTATCAAAAAGTGAAGCCTAACTTTGGCATTTGTTTGGCGATTTTGGCCCAAAAATGCCAAATATTTGCCGAACTACTGGGCAGTAAGCCTAACTCTGGCATTTGTTGGGCGATTTAGGCCCAAAGATGCCTGATGACAGCCGAACTACCAGGCAGTGAAGCCTAAGTTTGGCACTTGTTTGGCGAATTAGGGCCAAAATACCCAGACTGTTGCCAAGGGAGGTCAGGTTTGGCTCTACTTTGGCTTCTTCGGCCTTTTCAATGCCCTAAACTGCCAGACAAAAGCCAAGTTTTGGCCCATAACTCGGTGCTACCTGGGTGCACTCATACTTGAACTGGTTTTTGGATAGGCTTCACAGTGGCATCTGACTAGTTGCAAAATGTCGTGCTATGGGAGGAGACTTCCTGTGTACACTGTGGAACTAAAAAAACAATCGATTCACAAAAAACTCCCTGCGTCGCCGACCAAAAAAAAATCGTGAACTGCGGGAGAAGGAGAACTATGGCAGTTCTACTGCGCGGGATTACACATAATGGCATTTCGGACTGTTTTTAGTATAAATCGACGATAAACAACGAAGTGTAGTGATAAGCATTTTTGTTTGCTTTTTGTGTTGTGTTTTTCAGCGCTCCGATTGGATTAGACCTCGGATTTGACAGTCCTAAGAATGCGCACGAGCAGGTGTATTTTCCTTTTTTCTTTTTTATTTTGTTTATCCGCGCGTTTGCGAGAGCTTCAAATTGGGTAAAGGACGGCAGTATGTTGTGGAGGACACAGTTATATTGAATATTTTCTTAATATGCCCCCGTTTCAACCCTAGTTACAGGCTTTCAATACATTGAAATCTAATATTAGGAAAATTCCACACTCTG
>JAZHYW010014132.1:0-28532 GCA_037355805.1 Ixodes ricinus
GGTTCCGGTTCGGGTTCACGGCTTTCGGTTCGGCTCCGGTTCAGTTCCGGGAGCAAAAAATAACGGTTCAAACCGGTTCGAACCGGTTTGAACCGCTAAATTGAGAATATTTTTCCCGCGTTATACCGGCAATATACACTATTTACGCCGTGAGACGATTAACTATATAGTTTCTTCGATCGTCTGTGCAATTTACTTTTGTTTTTAGGTACCAAAATATGAAATTCGGTTATTTAATTTCGACGCAAGAGTAGAAGAAAGTCTACATTAACGTACATAACGTCGTGTTCATACGACTCAACATCCCTTTGTTTACCAGTAACATATATTTTACCTGAATCAAAATGTTTAAGTACAAGACCAAAGAGTTGAGCTTGTTGGTACATACCTGTAAATAGATCAGCTTGAAATTTAGAACTATATCTGTATTTTCTTGTGGTTTCTTCGTGTTTAAGTAAAAATCTAAAGTTCAAGCTGATCTATTTACACGGTATAAAATGCTGTCGCGGTGTGTGGTAGGTCGCCTAAAATACCCGTGATTGGTACAACGTTGTGTCGCAGTATTAAAAGTGAAATCGTGATTGTGTCCTTGAACTAAGGAATTAATTACATACACATAAAATTATGAAATGAGCACCTCGTGGCTATCATAAAATATGGTTTACGAAATACGCTTCACAACATATATGTATATGATGACGACACAACTGAGCTAAGCGCATTGAAAATTTCAAAATGTCACAAAAGTTTTAGGATAATTCCTTTCAGTCTATTTTTTATAGAAACACCGAGATGCAATCAAAATGCTTGTTGTTCTAACCAAACATTGTTTACACTCAGCACCGCTTGCATGCAACTAATCATGGAGCAAGGAGTAATCGCAATTGTTCACTCAAATACGCACCTTCGCACTCAGATCGAATCAGGCCCAAAATAGCGCTTGCCCAAGTGAACATTTTCTTATACAGGATAAGCTGGCATAGCCTGGCTGTTGAGGTTTGTTGTTGACAAGATGCCGGTCAATTTAATTTGCAAGTGAGCATCACCCTTGGTAATTAATGATTTTAACCCGATTGCGTTAAGGAGCTCATGTCGCAGAAAAGCCGATGTCGGTGGCGTGACTGAAAATTCCTGATTGGTCGATATATGGTCATGACGTCAGAGCTACATTCCCTCGCGCAGGAAATTCAAACAACCCACAATGCGCATGTGAAACGTGACATCAAGCTTGGAATGGGAGTGATTAAAACTCGACATGTCAATGCGAATTAAAGGTCGCCGTATGTATCAAAAGATCTCACTTTTAAAATAATTCCTTTGCCTTAAAGAAAAAAAAAAGGAATTTCAGGCGGGATTCGAACCTATGAACCTTCGGTTGCGACTCAGACGCTTTTAACTAGGTCACGCGAGGCACGCTTGCGCAGCAAATGAGAATGCGATGCAAACGAGTGCCATTAACGCTATCGCGTTCCCCTTTTAAAGGTGAAGCTTAAGCGTCCTCCAAGGTTATTTTTTGTTAAGTAAAACGAAGTACTATTTCACGTTCTACTCGACATGGCAGCTACTTAATTCGACACTTTCTGGCGGTTTGCGTGCGTAATCGTCATAGTTCCGCCACGCGCTTCTGTTTACTTTGTTTTTGTCCAGCCCACAGACACGTAAAAGTAATGTTCACCTCATAAAACAGGCAATAACAAACTTCTATATGTTTGAGAAGTCACATGTGTGAGGAACACATAGTTATTCAACACGGGAAAGAGCTGAGCACGTTGGTTAAACATACGTAGGAGAAACCAGCTGAACACACCAACCGTACGAATGAGAGAGGAGAACGAGAGATCCAGCGGTTGAATGCGTCTCTCTCGTTCTCCTCTCATTTGTACGGTTGGTTCGTTCAGCTGGTTTCTGCTAAATAGTTATTTAAATTAGCTTCAAAATCAGAAATGTGTAAGGCTGTCCGATATCACTTACAACGTGCCTGTCGAGGATAAAAACGACGGAAAAGATTGGCAGAACACCTTTCAGATAATTTGGGGGGCATTGATTTATGGATGTCGGCCCTTTATTTATGTTGTCAAATATTCAGTTAGTAATTAAATATATTTTTATAATGATCAATAATTTTACATTATAAAGTTCACATAACCGCTTGAGACCGGCACGGAAGGACGATACTCGAAACTACGCGAGCTGTGGAGTCTGGGTAAACGTGTTTTTCTGTTTGCTGATTGGCAGTGTGAAACATCAGGTTGCAGGGTACGCCAAAAAGACTCTGTGCTCACATGGTAAATTGGAAGTCACATACACGAAATGTTCAGGAAGAGAGAAATAATTAATATTATTTTCCCAAAAAATCCCTTACAGAACGCCTTATTGCACAAAAAGATGCGTAAAGATGCAAGCAATGAAATTCATAATTTTACATAAATAGCGCGAAGGACATACAAAGATTCTTAAAATCTTAGTATAAATCACATTTCATCAGCTTGCATGAGCACGAAACTTCCCGAAATACTGCCTCGGGAGGCTAATGTTATATTCGGTTTTACCTGCACTTGTTTTGGGCCCTCACTGTACGACACTATGCTTGAATAGTCATGCCCTCTAACATTTCTCTAGGCTGCCATATATCATCGCGAGACTGCTATAAATACTGCACAACTTTACAATTAGGACATCTATTGCTATAGTGTTGCGAACATCACATTTCACCAGAAAGCCGAACTGTTTAACCTGATATGCACGTGACGTCATCACGCTTTAGGCTGGTGGTCATTGTGATTTCTTCTTGCTGAGTAAATCGAATTCGATGGTGCAAAATGCACGCTGCAAAAGATTCAAGCTCAGTGAAAGCCAATGATTTGAAAGGCACGTATAATTGCTCTTATACTTCGTTTCAGCTTGGGTCCAGACGCAGCCGATGCTACAAGCACGAGCGTGTGGCCCTGAACAGTGCCTGTACTGCACGAGCGCGCGTGCTTGGCCGGGACGCTGGAAGCCCGGAGCTCGCGCTTGTAGCATCGGCTGCGTCTGGACCCAAGCTGAAACGAAGTATAGTGCATCGACATGGGGAACGGCGCGAGCGTCAGGCATGACAAAAACGTGCTTTTTGGCAAGAACGTTTTTGCAAACAAAGTAGTTTCCGGGCCCACGTTTTTTGGTCTGCCCCAAAGATGCGGGGAAGAGGAACCTTTGGAACACAGAATGTTTTTAAAACTAACCCCACGTCCCCCACCCACACACACACACATGCACGCGCACACAAACACTTTTTTTTTACAGCGAAGCAGTTAAGGGTTAGTTTCCCCAATATCGTGTCCGTCACCAAACAAATGATGACACTAAACTCTAAACAGCTACCTCCATCAATAAGTAACGACGGCAACCAGACAACCGGCTTGCCGGTTGTTTGGTTGCCGCCGTCGCGCATAGATGGCCGGCAACCTCTCCAGCCTTTACTCTCTGGCTTGCCGACTTGCGGCCGGCCATTACCTCATTCCCACCATAGTACAGCTTGACTGGTTTTCCTTCTTCGTCAGAGTGGATAGGCTGAAAGTATTCCTGGAGAATTGCCTCCCTCCGTTTGTGTGTGCTATACTTCGTTTCACCTTCCGTCCAGACGCAGCCGATGCTACGAGATTATATGACGAATCAGAGAGCGTCAAAAGGGCACCATCATGGTGTTCGTAATGTTTCTGTCTGTGTTTTTCATCGCTGAACCAATCATAAACAGAACAAGCCGGGTGATTTTGCACTTTTGACGCTGCTTGATTGGTCCCGTTCCCTCGTAGCATCCACTGCGTCTGGACGGAAGGTGAAACGAAGTATAATTCGACAATTCTAGTTGTCACTTGTTAAAAGCAACCCTTCATTGCTCTTATTTTGCACCCCGTGAAGTTTAAAGGGGTCATCAAACGATATCGGGTTCGAATGCTCATGACTTTTCCGAGGCGTACTGGTCCTAGTCTGGCCCAAGTATACTCGCACAGACCACCACTGATTCAGAAGCTTCTTTGTCGCGGTGAAATTGCGAGGATAAAAGGGGACTATTTATTTTAGTCTTGCCTTCGCAAAGATTGATGTTGTAATTGTGGGATCAAAACCACCCGCCTGATGACAGTCGAGCGCGGCTTATGAATTGGACAGGAGAACTGCGTGAGCACTGTACATCGGCTCGTAACAACCAATGCCTCGGCGGACACTTGGGTAGTGGCTCGTGTCCAACCACTGCGGTGATGAGAATAGTTGAACTCTAACTATGCCTGGAGCTCAGCACGCGTTTTCTTCCTTTGCAACCAGAGCGCGGGGGTATGATTAACGTTGGCGGCATAAGATAGGCACCAGGCCACGTGGCCGCTTCTGGCTCCGAGTTGAGGGGATCAATGATGCTCATATTTTTCTAATTTTCTGGCCACTGCCATTGCCCTAGAAAAAGAGCAAAGCCAAGTTCAATCAGTTATTAACGTTAGGGAGTGATCCTGAGTAGTATTTAGTGATGTATAGAAATATTTTTATTAGGGCTGGGCGATTGATCGATTAACGTACCGATTAATCGATTAATGCTTTAATCGCGATTAATATTTTTAACAGGTTAATCGGTAAAATTTTGCGTAATAGATAAAAGTAAAAATCCAACGCTTTCAACACGCAGATCTTGACGAGTACACCTGTATGAAGGGCATACTTTAGGTAAATTTTATCCTAAAGCGAAACTGTAGGAACAAAATTTGTAACTCCAAACAATTGCAGAAGGTTACACGTGTCTCGGCCGCTTCAACGCCTTTCGAGTGTCCGTTTAGAGCAGCAGAGACTCTATATGAACAATCAAAGGAGGTCGCTTTTGCCAGAGAACATCAACGAACTTCATTGCCTCGTGCAGCTGAAGTAATAATCTGAGTGTGAGTGTCTTGGAGCTGCTATAAACTGCACATTGAGGTTGATTCGAAATCAAATTTTATATGGCGCCGTTTGTCACATATTCAACAAAGGCACAACCACTTTTTTAAATATTATTTATGGAAATGAACGAGACCGATTAATCGATTAATTAATCGATTAAAAGGTTGCGATCAATCGGGTTAAAAGTTTTAATCGAGCACACAAGCCTAATTTCTATAGCTCCTTTAAGCAAGATACAGAGGGGTCGAAACTTGGGCAATAACTTGGAACGACGCTGGTGTGAGAGTGGCAGCGACTGCCAACGTCCGGATGTCCCTCTGAGGTCACTAAAATCTTCTTTTTTGTATTTCTTCTGTACACACATGGGGTTCTATGTAACGTCATATTAATAAGTCGCATTTAGTCATTTCAATACTTCTATTCTCGGGAACATCTTTCGGGCGCAGTTCAGCAACAACGAAAAAACGTTTGGGTGCCTCAATGATGTAAAATTGGTCTTGCAACATATTTTTGCATTTTATGTGAATAGTGTTAAGAAATAACCCCTGACGATGATAGCTTGCGAAAACATCCATTAGTTTTCCCCTCCGCGCAATAGCAGATGCAGAAATAATAAAGGAAAAAGACAACTGTCGATCCCTTCCTCAACTCGCTATTTGAACAAGTGGTCACGTGATCTGACGCTAATTATATACCGTCAGTGTTCATCATAGTCATGCCCTAGGGCAGTGGTTCTCCACCGTTGATGTTTCGCGAACCTCTTGTAGGTCGGCGGAGATGATGAAGGACCTTGTTCGTGGTCAGGGGAAGGTAAAGGTATAGGATAAATATGATAATGATTTAATAAATGGATATAACTAGGGACTGTGTGGAGTAGACCTCTCTCATTGACATACACACGAGAAAACTCATCCGAAAATTGGAACTTTTCTTCTCAATTTGAAAAAAGAAACAGAACTTTTATTGCCAGGCTTGACTGATGAGGCAGAGCTTCGGTGACACCCTAGGATGCCTTCGCGGACCCCAAAGGGTCCGCGGACTCCATTTAGAATGTACTGCGCTAGGGTTTGGAAAGCAAAAGCTTGGGCTGAGCTTCAGATATTGTTAGAGTTGGGCTATTATCATATTTAATTGACATGAGCCTTTACCGGAATGTTTGGCGATGCTGATTGTCATGAACCCGAGCACTCGACTAGAGGTTATAAAAATCGCTTACGTCACGGTGTCGCGTGACTCTCGGTGCCAAGTCGTGATGCCATGTTACGTCATGATGTTAACAAGGTTAATACATCTGGCGACTTCCTCAAATTAAATCGAGTCAACGCAGTGAGTCACGTGACGTCACGGGGTCACGTGACATCTTACTTGACAACATGTTTTGACACCATGACGTCACGTGGCAACGTGACACATGGTTACTCATAGTGCCAATACAAAAGCACCGCGAAAACCCACAATTTACTATACATTGCAATTTTGTATATCACGATTTGATGAATAGATAGAAATACAGCCGCCAATCTTTTATTCCCATGTGTTCATTTTGTGATACGAACAAAACATAAAAAATACCTTGAACCGTTTTGAACCGGTTACCGTTATATCTTTTTCGGTTCGGTTCCGGTTCAGTTCCAAGATGGCGCCGAAGATTTCGGTTCGGTTCAGTTCCGGTTCGGCTAAAAATAACGGTTCTGTTCCGGTTTTCGGTTCGGTTCGGTTCCGGTTCGACACCCTGCCTCTGGGTATGAAAGGTTTTCTTTCACTTTAAGGGTGAGAATTTCCTTCTCATCTTTCCACGTCTTACACGATCTGGAGTAAGCGGGGTGTGGCTCTTTGCAATTTACACAGACTGCATCATTCGGGCAAGAGTCTGCTGCGTGGTCAGTTTTGCCACACTTAGCACATGTGGCTTTGCCGCGGCAGTTCTGTGAGCCGTGTCCAAATCTTTGGCAGTTGAAACACCTTCTGGGGTTTGGAATGTACGGACGAACTCTGCAGTAGAGGTATCCAGCTTTCACAGACTCGGGAAGTGTGGTGGACTCAAAGGTGAGCACGATGTGCCTCGTCTTCAGCTCTTGGCCGTCACGACGCAAGGAGATGCGCCTTGCAGCTACAACCCCCTGGTCAGAAAGGCCCTCCACAACTTCGCTCTCAGAGGCGTCCAGAAGGTCGTCTTCCGAGATGACTCCTTGGATGGTGTTCAATGTTTTGTGGGGTGTCACGGTAACCTTATAGTCCGACACACAGTTGAGTGCAAGGAGCGCAGAACTCTGGTGGCTGTTCTCAATTTCTACAAGTAAATCACCAGATGCCAGCTTCTTAGCCTTAAAGTTCTTTCCAATCACACCCTCGAGAACTTTCGCAACAAGAAATGGTGACATTTTCGAGAGTGGTTTGTCACTTTCAGAGTGAAGTACTAAGAATTTCGGGAATCTAGGTGGAGTAGAATGTGTCACGTGCGAGGTAGAAGCTTCGGTGCGGACTCTTTTCGGAGCCCGATCGAGGAAGGTTTTGTTTTGCAGACCCATAGAGATGGGAAAGAAAGTTCAGTGCCCGGGTGCACCGCCCACCACGGAGCCCAACAAGGGGGTAGGTAATGTGCCATAGCAAGATGGGCTTGGCTGACACAATTACTCTACCAGTGCTGCCCGGGCACTATACCCTAGTGTGGTTGCAGGGACAGGACCTGTTTCCACTCAAGGTTGGCCCTTGCCGCCTAAGGGGGTGAAAAAGGAAGGAAGAGAGTGTAGAAGAAAAGAAAAAGAGGTGGAAGGAAAAGTGAAAGAAGGAAGAAGAGGGTAGAAGAGGCGACTGACTGAATCATCCTGGTCGGGCCAAGCCAGGACACCCGTCTACGAGAAGCAGGGGCCGAAGCGGTGTATTGCCTCGCCCGGGGGCCCCGGAGGGTCCAAACAAACCCCGGGCTCAGCTCAACCACCAGGGTCCCCTTTTCCCCGGACACGGGTACGCCACGCACAGCCAGACGTGGGTGGGCGAACCCACATGGCTCGGGGTTCGTAGTGACGCCACTCACCAAGCACCTACTTACGTAGGTGCCCCCTGCGTGCGGGTATGGTGGCCCACGTGGCTGGGGTCCGTGGTGACGCTACTCACCAAGCACCTAGCACCTAAGGTGCAGGCGCCCCCTGCGGGGCTCGGGGTACGTGGAGACGCCACTCTCTAAACACCTGCTTTCACAGGTGTTTTACGTCCGCGTTTTTTTTTCTTTATTGGGCTACGTCCGCGGTGCCTGCTTGGCCAGCTGCGCGCGCGGCAATATCACAAATTATTCGTACGTACTGGGTAGATTGGAACATTTTTCTGTCACGCAGACGAAATAATTGGTCAGTTACGGCGTTTTGATTTCAAATTCATGGTAATAAAAACGGTGCTAAAACGGCGTTGTATATGTATTTACGTGCACTGTCGGACACTGTTAGTGCGAATACGGCGTTGGCGCTTTCCGAGCGAACGAAGGACATTTAAAAAACTAAGAGCGACGGCAAGAACTGTGTAGTAACACTGGATCAGTAACTCCTTGTGCATGCAGACGATAAAAAAATGGAAGTCAAAGTAATATAGTCTAATTTGCAATAAAATAGTCCTTCTTTATTCTTTCTGCTCACGAACGTATGCGAAGTTGCTTGTTCTCTGTTCAAAACGTGACCCGCACGCTTTAAATCTTTAAAGATAGGGCGAAGCAAGAAAACAAGTGCCCGATGAAACCTGCCCGGCATAGGAAATAATAAAGACACTTTTCATAGCCCACATAATTAATTATTGACGTTTTGATTGTTTTAACAGCTCGTGAAGGTATACGACGGGGTCATTTTCATATATATGACAGGACTAGCATATTAGCAATATAAAAGCATCACCGGAATGCTGCCGAGCCTCGAAAACACTCTACATTCCTTTCCATTGTCATTTTGCTTAGAATGGTCATTCGTGGTCACATGCCTGTTATGGAACGGAGGTTTGGGCCTGAAATATAGCGAAATTTAGAATCGTTCACCGGTAAAGAAAAGTGCTATAACTAGATAAACTCTACTTTTACTGTGTTAATAAAGGTACATATTATTCGGTAGGATCAAAATAACAAAATCTAGCCGTGTTATTTTCCGGCGAAGAGACAAAATGGACGCGCGTTTTCCCATAGGAATGCACAGGAGCACCGCAAAAGTAAACTGGTTAGTGTCTGCTTCAATTTGCCTCCCGGAAGTAAAATATATACTAGAGACACTTGAAGCTCAGGCGTACATCATAATAACTCTATGCGTAGATCCCACCCCGTAAGCATCCCCGTGTGGTGCGTGAGCGCACGGCTGCCCATACCTTCCAAGGTAGCACAAAATATAGGGCCAATATGGGGGTAAAATTAGTTAACTTGGCCCAAGTAGCCCCACCTTCCCCAATATGCACCCAATATTAATATATTTTGGCCAACTCTTGCTATAAATGGCCATTATTATCGAGTACTTGCACAACATTGGTAAACATTGGAATAATCTAGGTATATTGATCTGAAAACTGCGCTTTTAAAACTACTTTTCAAGGGAAGTTCGCCGAAGAAGCATAAGAGCTACCGTCCGATCTCAATATTGCCATGCATCGGGGAGATATTGGAAAGGCATACATTTACTGTGATGTCAAGCTTTTACAGCGAAGCTGTTTTGTGCTAGGATCTGGAAATAATGCGTCCAGCGATGGTAAATCAAAAACTTCAGTTTTAACGACGCTCCTCCTCCATCGTTCCGATTGGTCTTGGTGAGCATAAATAAAAAGAGGGGGCAACCCGCGTGAGCTGCAGACTTCCTCGGCATTATTAGATAGTGAAGTCCTGATCCCTTGTTATCATCTACGGTCACCGACTTATTGTTAAATTCATTACGTTCTTTATTGCTACGGAACGGGCAGGACCGGTATGGCGTCCAGATCAGTTCCAAATGCTTGCTGCCTCGCGCATGCCCTTGCTCGAGAGCATGGCTCGCGCTGCCCGCTTTGTGTGGGCTGCAGCTTGGTTGTTTGATACGCAACACATCTTCCCCCTTAGATGGAGTCTCCATATCTTGAAGGTGGGCGCCTAGCCCGAGAGCTGGTGCGCCGATCAACTTGGACGGGAACATCCGGTGCAGCTCCTTCTGGAGACTGTACTGGTAGAAACGGAGGCAGCTCTTCAGCAGCAACGGTTGAATGCTGTGCCGGTAGTCTGGCAGGCCGCTCCTCAGCAGCAACAGTCGGAGTGGCAGGACTGGCCTCAGCTGCTGCTGCTGTGAACCACGCTGCTGGTGGCATCGTTTCGCATAAGCCTCTTGCCAAAAGACTATGGGGCCCGGATGTTTGAGGCGTAACTCCAGATAGTCGTCTTCGAATGTGGTCGACGTGTCTGCGGATTTCTCCAAACGCCGTTTGGAGAAGCCAAGATCAAAGACCGAGCGGCTTGAGTAATGTCCCTTCTAGCCACCTCGGTTTTCCGCGAAAATTTAAAGCCAACACAGGTTGCCCTTCAACAAAGCGGCGTGAAGGGGTCGTCACCTCTCTCCTTCCTCGCCTTCTCTTTGGTTACATGTTTCTGGTTCTGGTGTAACTCGGCTTACGTTTGATGCCAGTTCACGGCCGAACATTAGCAACGCGGGATTTTTCCCGGTGGAGGATGTAACAGTGGTGTGCTGCTTGTAGATGGAATCTTGCCAGTCTTACAAACAACCTGCCGACTTTGTCTTTTTGAAGTGCTTGCTTCAATTCAAAGACCATCCGCTCCGCCTGGCCGTTGGTAGCCGGATGGTATGGTGCGCTTGTCACAGGCTCCACACTGGCACCGTTCGTGATTTCAGGAACTTAGGTTGTGCTCCTTCGTGCGACTCTAGTGTGACCGCTGGTCCCTTGAAGCCATTTAGATTGCCATCAAACACTGCTGAGTGACGTTCAAGTATGACTACCAGGCTCTGTTCGTGAAGTACTTAGTGAATGCCGCCGAGGCTAATGCCTAGTGGGGCGAACCAATTACGACCAAGGAGGTTGCATCCTGGGCCGCTCATTATCAATAGAGGAAGCTTTTCACTGCGCTACTTGAAGCGCACGCTGACGTTAACCGTCCCCAGTCGCTGCAACCCTTCTCCTGACCATGTTCGCAGCGCAATGCTGGCGGGGTGAAGCGGTGGGAGGTCACGGGGCCATAATTCCCGAAACGTGTCTTCATTGATGAGAGAATAGGCTGCCCCTGAATCCACCTCGAATAGCAGTGGCATGCCTTGTACGTCCAACGATACCATATGTTTCTGGGGTGCTCTCCTCACCCCTGTCATTGCTTTTTTAGGTCATGCAAAATGCTCTCTTCCGTAATCGCGACATCGCGTGGCTCTTCCGAGGAGTCGAAAACGTGCAATCGTCTAATTGCCTTCGAGAAGCTGTTGTTGTTTTTCTTCTTGAAGGAGGCTTTTTCAACGTGACCAACTTTCTTGCAAAACCTGCACCTCGAGGTGCGTGACTCGCAAGTTTCGGGATTGTGGAGTTCTTCGCAGCGGTAACAGGTTTTGCGCTGCTCTGGTGGAGCTGTTTGTGCGCGGGCGGTCTTGTTGACTTCGCTGAAGTCAGCCTTGATTTTCTTTAGATAGTCTTTCGCGTTTTCCGCCCGCACAGCAATATCGAATGCCTTGATGAATGTGAGGTCTTGTTCGGCAAACAATCTTTGTTGCAGAGTGTCGTCTTGCAGTCCGCAGACAAAACGATCAGGTAGCATTACGTCGATGGGCAACATCGTTGATCTCAGGTCGGGCCGAACGGTAGGAGTTGCAATCGCACTCACCGCTGTGGATTCGAACGTTGGAACCGTAGGAGGCTGGGCCGAAGGCAGGGCCGGTGACGTGCCGAAGTTGCAATCTGCCTCGAGAGCTTTTAACGCTGCTACGTAGGTGGCTACTGTTTCGTGTGGCAGTTGGTGGTGGCGCTGAAACTTGCAGCGACTGAACAGCTCCGACGGGTGGGGATCGTAGTGGGCACGCAGCAGACCGACGATTTCTTGGAATGAGTGGTCGCTCAGTGTCCCCGGTGCCACTAATTCTTTGACGGTTTCGAATGTGTTCGGTCCGCATAGGGTCAGCACTATAGCGCGCTTCTTGCCGCCGTCGGCGATACCGTTGGCTTGGAAGTAGAAATCCAGTCACTCCGCCCAGGACGACCATCCCTTGCCGGAGAATTCCTCCACGGCGCCGTGAGTCGCCATGCTTCCTGGATTTACCGTCGTAGAGTTCGTGCCGTTTCCTCGTCGCTAATTGTTAAATTCATTACGTTCTTTTATTGCTACGGAACGGACAGGACCGGTATGGCGCCCAGATCAGTTCCGAAGGCTTGCTGCCTCGCGCATGCCCTTGCTCGAGAGCATGGCTCGCGCTGCCCCGTTTGTGTGGGCGGCAGCTTGGTTGCTTGGTACGCAACACTTATCTCAGCTAAGAGTGCACTGTGACGTACGAGGCTGAGGGCAGAACGCGCCGATCTAACCTTCAATTTTTTCGCTTCCGCGATGCTGATGAAGATACTTGGGCTAAATAAAAAAAATGTCCTCGAGGTGTCCCTCGAAAAAAGACAAATAAACACGGAAGTCGTGTACGTGTCTTCATTGCAATCATATGTAAAGCCATAGCCTCCTCTATACGGAGAAAGCCTGGCACATCGACGGCGGAGCCATAGGGCGCGCGGCCGCAGAAAAAGGAGAGGAGGAGCGCGCGAAGCGGTGACCAATATGGTAGCGCAGAGCAGAAAGGGCAGAGCTAGACCTCGAGCGCTTGGGTCATGAGCGGCCGCTCCCCGAACCACGTTTGTTTTTGTATTTTCGTCACTCCGGGAGAAACGGCTGCGGCGACGGCGGCGATTCGTAAGGGCGCTGGCAACAATGCACGATGCCGGCGGCGTCGGCAGAGTTGTCGGTGTGCCAGCGGAGTGCGCCGTCGTCGGACCATCGTGTCGTGCCGCGGAAGAACCAGACAGCTTTGACTGAGTAGTTTCGACGCCCAGGTGCCGAGGCCCGTCATTTCAGTGGGAGTGTCCGATTAGCCACATTTTGAACGTCGCGTGTATGAGCTTCAACGCTTCAACTGGACTACAGGCGCAACAATGTAAACAGTTCGTAAAGTAGTAGTAAACATGTTTATTGGGGACGCTGCTACCGCTCGAGCCTCCGTTGAGTGAGCGACGAAGACTGATAAGGTATGCTAATCACATATGTGAACACGTAAATGACAGGTGCAGACATCTACACTGTGTGCATGTCTGTCCGTGTCCTTCACGTTTTATTGTTTCGTCCTTAGCGCTAAAACGCGAGTTGCTCTCGTTTCTCACGGAAGCTAAAGTTGCGTATCATATTACTTGGTTTCACCTCATGTGCGAGCGAAACCAAAGCTAGAAGCGCAAGCCCAGCGCTTTTTGCGTTACTGCATCGCACGCACGCTCGAGCAAAGCAGCAATGCACAAAGCGTCGATCTCGCGCTTCTATATTCGTTTAGTCCTCTGTGGGAGCGAAGGCGAAGCATGAGAGGATAGCCCGAGGAAAAGCATTAACTGGATAAGCGCGCGTGCAAAGCAGCGAACGTATGAGTGCTCGGCTCGCACGCCTAGCACTGCCTTCGCTCGCTCGTAAGATCAAACGAAGTATATCTTTGACTTCGTTCAAACCTAAGGTGAAACGAAGTATATGGCCCAGGAATCGCCGAACGCTACAAGCACCAGATACCGACCTTTCCCGGCAGTTCGTCGCACAACCTCAAACGAAAGCGACGACCGGGACCGCTGCGGAGTGCGGAGATGCGGACGAAGGGACGGCGAAGGGGAACGGTTGACGTTGACTTTCTCTTCTCCGCGATTCCGAAAAAAAAAAAGAGGAAAAAAAAAGACTGTTTCTGCGTTTGGCCGCTCGCTCTTGTGTGGCGCCAGCAGTCTAGCTTCCCTCCGCTCCCGATTCCCCGCCCCTCCTCTCCTACTTTCGGCGGCCACTTTTTTCGCGACGTGCCAGGCTTTCTCCGTATAGAGGAGGCTATGGTAAAGCGTATAGGTGTCGTAAAGTTGTCGTATAGTTGTCGTAAAGATAACAGCTTTGCTGGTCTTCCATCTTCACGTGAAGTGGATGGGGTCTACAATTTTGTATTGACATGTCTAAGATATTGTAAAGAAACCAGTACGGTTTTGTTACTGTAAAAGTACCCAGTTACTCGTGGAAGACTTAGCGGATCTCATTCACACCGCATTTGAAAAAAAAAAAACTATTTACGTGTGCCCCTTTTTTTGGACGTTTCGAAAGTATTCGGTGCGGCTAGCCATGTAGTTGTTCTGAACAAGCTATATAATTTCGGTTTTCGTGGTTAATTTTTTGCTCTCCCTCAAGATTTTTTTTCTGAGCGCTCACAGTTCGTGTCTATAGGACAATTCAGGAGCACGCGCGTAATGATGGAAGCTGGTGTTCCTCAGGGATCCGAGGTTTTTTTTTTTTATCTATACGTAAACGATGTTTTCACTAGACTATCTAATTGCCGTATTTTCCAGTATGCAGATGGCGCCTTGCTTGTCTCTAGACATATGAATTAGTATCATGCTGTAAACCAATCGAAACACGATGCAACGGAAGTTAAGTACTAGTTTGAGGAGAAGTTAATCATGATTAATGCATCAAAAACGAAACTGTTCTTTTAGAAACTCACCTAGGAAGTGGACCTTGACTCACCAGTCACTCCACACAAATCGAATTGTCTTGACTGACATTGTTCTCAGCAGGAATATGTTGGTCACGTTAAATATTTGGGAGTGCATTGCGATTCGGACATGTCATGAAAGACGCATTTTTCATACGTTTGTAAAATTGTTTGGAACGCAAGCTGTTTACTTTTTAAGAACAATTCTTTTTCTGCCGTTTTCTTTACGAAAGTTTATCACGTATGCTCCTGGCTATAATATAGTCAGGTACAGTATTACGATTTTTCGTAACTGTGTAAAGCTATCGAAAGTTAAAATCGATCGTATTTTAAGGGCCACGTTCAAAACCGTTGGGTATAATTGGGATTTTTCTTCTGAAAAACAATGTTTTCGAGAAACTAGAGATACCGAACTTATCTGCTCTTTTTCGTACAAAGCGCAGTGCTTCGTCACTTTTGGAGCAATGATTTCAAGCGCCCCTTCGTCAGTCACAAAGTTTTCTTCATACGCCACGTTTCGGAACCCCTCGTTGCATGACGCGCTACCGCAAGAGAGTTTGCTCCTATTATGCACACCTAATTTTTAACAAACTTTCATAGGGCGTCATCGAGGCCAGTACGAAAAAACAAGTAAAGAAATGGCTGATCAATTTACATCGCTAGTGTTACAGCAGCATGTGTGTCTCTTTCTGTTATTTGTAATGTGGAATTCATCATGGCGTATTTTGGCGTGTCGTACGCAGACTTGAGAAGTAATCTGTTACAAGTAAGAGATTATTTGTAATTCGTTACTTGTTCAGGTAATTTGGTAATTGCCACGTTACATTTTTTCGGAAGTAATTTGTAATTTAATTTAGTTACAAAATATTAGTAACGGATTACTTTAATTACTCGTTACTTTAAAAAAATATAAGCATAATACAGTAACTGGAGCAATACGAGCAGAACATTCAGCAGCATGAAGAGAACAAGTTCAACAAAATAGAAAACATTAGAAAGGGGAAAATAGCCGAAAAGAAAACACGATTTTTTGTATGACCGGTCACTAGCACCACTAGAAAAACGGGCAAGGCATGTACAAATATACGAAAGAGAAAATATCAATTAAGACAACGCCGAGTAGGCTCTCCGTCGCCTTCCATCGTGTTTTTATTCTTGTCCCGGGCAGGAGAAAGCTCTTCGTGATTATTTGTTTTTGGTTTTTTCACCATTTCACCCTGTATAGCTTCTTCGACATCTCCTGCCACCTGCACAGACATCGAACCTGGGTCCGTACCCCCTCGATTCGCGGGTTCACAACTCGCGCAACAGATGAGGTGGCCTCGCGCGAGGCGGTCCAATGCATTTTGTCTTTGATGTGCGCTACTTTATTCTAGCACGCCCACGAGGCACGGCTGAAAAGCGCCCGGCGCGAGGCTAAAAGTATCGTCTTCGAAAGTACGGGCGATACTTCTGGTGGTTTACTTGTCTGGGCATGGTGGTCGAGTCCACTCCTCAATTTTTTAGTCCACTGTCAACATAAAGGAGGGAGGGGGGTTAGGCCACCTAAGGAATTCTGACAGAGAGAGAGAGAGAGAGAGAACGCGTTAAAGTTATGTGATCCTCTATTGTTTTGTGAGACTGATAGCCACCGCTTCTCTCGCTCTCTATGCCCTTCCCTGCCTTGGCCTCCACGAATGTTTGTATGAAAGTGAGAACCAATGAACCGGAACTTTTTTCTCTGACTGGTCGAGTATTCGGTGATGGAGTGTCCGTCGTCCCCATGGCCATCTCTTAATGAGATGTTCAAAATTCAGGGAATTAAAGAGAACGGGAAACCTAAGATTCAGTAAATACCTTGCTTGCCAAAAAAACGCATTGTCATTTGCAAGAACAACAAAGTCTAATCTTCGGAAAACACATCAAGGTAAGCTGGGAAACCTGCATTCTGCATTGGCTATACATGGTAACAATAGAACCAAGTTTTTCTTTCTTGTGAATAAGAGGCGAAACACCCGAGTCAAAAAGGGAGCTCTCGTAGATCGCTTCTTTTAGCTCCGATTTTCGTAGCGGAGGTAGACGCTGCTATTGAGCATGCGCATGGCTAGCTTTGTCTACACAATTCCAGGGATCATTCCTAGAGGCCGGAAGCTAGCGGGCTGGCGGGTGTTGTTGCAGCTTTGGGTGCCTTGTCAGCTTACAGGTGAACGGAGTGCACCCACAATCTTTCTCTTAAATATCCTATTTTATTTGTAGACAAGCACTACCATAATACGGGCGTATGAGAAATGAAAAGAAGTTTTGCAGAACATTTTTTAAAAATATAAAAATTGTTTCTTTTATTTTCTGGATAGGAGTACGCAAAAAGTAACGTGAAAGAAATGTGCAACGTAACGAGTAAAGTAATCCGCTATTTTTTCAGCGAAAGTAATTTGTAACGGTAATCCGTTACATTTTAGGCTCGGTAATTTGTAATTGTAATCCATTCGATTTTTTGAACGCAACAAGCACAAGTGTGGTCGTACGCGGTCTTCTGCAGCAATTATTTTATGACCTGGAAAGAACCGTGCCTCCATCTTGTACGTCTATTTTTTATTTGATTATTGCGTACATACTGTGCTTGTTCTTTGTTATATAATGACATTATTCGCATTCCAATAGAATCAAATGTTTTTTCTTATCGAGCCGATTAGGTTCTTATTTTTTTGGATGCTTTGTTCATCGATTGTTTGCGTGTTTGTGCGTATGTTTTTTGTAAGTTTTCTACAAGACCCGCTGCCCACTCTTCTTGACATTCCCTATCATGATACAATTACTTTTTATTTGTTTTCTATTATATTGTGTGGCCCTTTTGAATGTTTGATTTTCCTCTGTTTTTTTTTTACAATGGCGGACTGATTGTAGTGGCCCTTTGCTGGCTTTGATTGGTCCCGGAACTCAAATGGCATATTTGCATCCGGAAAAAAATCTATTCCCGGAAGCAATTCAGGAGCGCGTGCTCCTGAAGTTTTCTATAGTCACAAACTCTGCGCGCTCGGAAAATAAATTTTGAAGGAGAACAAAAAATGGTACCGCGGAAACCTAAATCATTTAGTTTGTTCAAAAACATTTCATGGCTAACCACGTCAAATGCTGTCATGCTTTTTCGGCGAACCAAACCATTAAATGTGGCTTCACAAGAGATATTTTTGAAGTCAACAGGATTAAGACCAAACACACACAAAAAAAACATTTTTCATAAAGATGATGACTTCTTCGATAGCATAGAAGTGCCGACATAAGCCACCAACGGGGATGCCATCGATAGCAGGTGCCTTACTCCGCTTTATACGAAACAAAAAAGGAGCGCAACGTGCCTAGATCAAGAGGTGGCAAAAATGCGAAAGAAGGAACTTTGCAATCATGTCCTAAACTAGATGACGTTTCTCTACGGTCTCTGTGCAATACCTGATGTCGAAGCAAATATCTCGATGAAATGCTTAACGATGGATTGTACGTCCGCCTCGCAGTGCCTCACAGAAAAATATTGCTCGGTTTTCATGGTGTGCTCCCTCTGAATGTGCTTTGTCAATTCCCACGCTTCTCGTGGATTTTATCTCGTCTCAAAGACCTTGCTCTGGAAGTACAGCTATTTCGTCAACCTAATAATCGCATTTACACGGTTTCTCGCACATCTAGATTCAGCGCTGAATTCTAAGTTATTAAGGGAACGACAGAAACGCAACCACAATGCCTCCTTAGCCTTAATGGGTGACATGATGTCGATGATTACCCAGGGCTTATCTGACCGTTTCTTGAATTTTACTTCCTTCAAAGAGTCACGATAGAAAGACAGAAATACCTTAACAAAAACGCTGTAGATATGGGTGGGCTCTACCGAACTGAAACTTTGACTCCAGTCAAATGCAGTCACCATATCGCATCCAATTTGACTGAATCGATAATCGAAAAAAGGCACAACCGCGTGGTTTTTTTATTTTTGTTCAGTCACCTCTCTCCAACAAACAACCTACAAAGTAATGTTCGGAAAGCTAATTAGTGATGACGGCGGATTTCATTGTGTTATCAGGAGCTCGGATATTTATGTGATCAATGCAAGATACGGCTAACTTTTCAGATAAGAGATCCTCTCTCGTGGGAGGAGTCTCCTAGTATGTGTCCAATATTTACAAGTATTGACACGTACTTGGTATAGCTGTCCAATAATCTTGGTATAGCTGTCCAATGTTACCAAGTGTGTGCCAAATATTGGCAAATATTAGGACAATCTTGGTACAGCTGTTAAACATTCAAGCTATACCAAGATTATGTTTGAACTTCCGGCTGGTCAGAGCAAGATAACCGATACTACTCAAAATGTACTCGCCAGCCAAGATGAAATTAAATGAAACTGACTGAGCTAAGTGGCCAGATTGATGGACTATAGCTACAGGTGAACAGTTTGAATGCGGTAACCAATCAGATAAAAGGCATGAAAACAACAATATCAAGGTTCGACACCCAATTATCCTCACTAATAAGTGAAGTAGACGACTTCAAAAACAGTAGTCGAAGAAATAATTTGATCATTTATTGTTTAGACGAGCCAAATGCTGAAAAGGCAGAAGAGCTAGAACTGAGAGTAACATACGAACCTTTTTTTTTCTTACAAAAGCTGGGGATGCCGTTACCGGTATTAAAATATGCCATAGGCTTGACCGAAAAGTTTAAAACAAACTACGCCCTACAATAATAAAGTTAATCGACTATCGAGGAAAAACAGCTGCATTACGGTCCTCGTATAAACTATAAGGTACACAGACTAGTGCCGCGCGCGCAGCTTGCCAAGTAGGCAGCGCGCGCGTGGCCTAACGGTTATAGCGCTTGCCTCCCACGCAAAAAGCCAGGGTTCGATTCCTGGCCGCGGGGACGCCTTTTTTGTTGACATCTAATGTAATGTTCTGGTAAATTCGAGAACCGTGTTGCTTGTTCGAGGTCAGAAAGTTCTACACGCCGAACTTTCTGGCCGATTATTCTAGAAGCCCACGCATGTACTATCGTGGACATTGTTAAGTATAACACGGCAGCGGCGGCCGTCCCGTACCCCCAGCGCCTCATAGCGGGCGCCGTCCGAAACTCCGCGCATGCGCCGTGTGGCGGACTCGCCTCTTCCCGCCTGCGAGCACACCCTCGCTTTGTCGTCTGCTAGGCACAGAGCAGACGACGCCACAGCGCTCGCCAATTTTCCCTGAACACGGTTCAGCGAACCACCGCGTAAGAGGTGCCCACGGTTGATTCCCTGACTCCGCTGGCTAAGGATAATCAGCGCCACTAATTGTAATATCACGCTAGACTCCATTTTTTTATGGGACAAACTTGCAGTTATACTTTGTTTCACTTTAGGGCTAAGCGCAGCGGATGCTACGAGACGATAGGTCCAACCAAGCAGCGACAAAAGCGCACTTTTTGCACCTTATTGTGTCCCCCGGTGATGTACTCCGTGACGTTTCACCTTTGCCGCTATTTGATTGGCTCTGTCGTTCTGTAGCGTGCGCTGCACTCGGACTTCAGGTGAAACGGAGTATAACAGTCTATTTCTGTATCACACCTGCTGCTCTCTACTGGTTTGCGAACGCATATTGTTAAAGATGCATTGCGAAATCCTGTTTCTGAAGAAGCAAAAAACAAAACAAAAAACAACGTAGACAGGCCCCCAATGACTCTGCAATCCGCCCCAATAAAAATCGCCGGTTTAAAATGAGTTTGAGACCAGTTCGCTAGGGTGAGGGCACCAGACGAGCAGCACTGTGGCATCGCCTGCTCTGCGCCTAGCAGACGACAAAGCGAGGGTGTGCTCGCAAACGGGAAGAGCGAGTCGGCTACACGGCGCATCCGCGTAGTTTCTGGACGGCGCCTGCTACGAGGCGCTAGGGGTACGGGACGGCCACCGCTGCCGTGTTATCGTGCTAACAGTGTCCACGATAGTACATAAGGCGCTCCGCGTGGCGAGCCCAGGCGAGCCGCAGTCAGCCTCGCTTCAGCGCTCGATCCTGCGGTTTCGCCGACATGGACGCCCGCGACGCTATCCTATTATCTTATGTTTCCTTTTTAATTTGGGCACAAGTTCGCCCCATTAAACGTTTTGTTTACTTCGGTTTTCGTTGCCTCATCAGTTGTCATTCGTGACAATATCGATATCAGAAGTCTTTTCAATTAAAGTTCGCGAAATATGAAAACAGTTGCGGAAACGTGCGACTGAAGGAAAAAAAAAGGCGCAAAAGTACAACTAGTTTATGACAAGCTGAGTATTGACGGTGTCCTTTTTGGATGGGATAAAGGAAAAGGTTCACGCTTCAACATAAACAGAAAAAGATTACTGGAGGTATAAAAATGGCCCTTCATCACTGCGTATATTAAATGTGAATTGTGGAAGCATCCTTAACAAGGCCACCCGGTTGGATGGAATGTTGCCATGTAATGATCCTGATATCACCGTTTTAACCTAAACGTGGATCCTACTGACTACAGTGGACTCCAGTGATGTGATTGCTGCGCCAATTGCGCCAAACTGCTCCAAGGGGCTAACCCTGCTACATAATGCTACAGTTTGCCAAAATATGGGTAAGCTGCGCCAAACCTGCGCTAAAAAACCATGCATGGGTTATGTGGCGCAAGCGGCCGCCCGACACAAAGTACCCTGCATCAAATGTCCATCCGGTTTTGCATGGTTTTCTCGCCGTCTCGCATTCTCGTCGTTTCGTGGGTCTCTCGCGTCTTTTTTTAAACTTTTCAACAATAGATGCGGGTGTGTGGGGACGCTCCGACGCTAGCTTGCCGGGTACCAGTCATGCCGTCGTGCTGTGAAACGAAATCACGTTTTTTCGCGGAAGGAGTTACTTTGTGAGCTGAAGCACTCGCTCCTGAAAGCAACGGTCATGGGAAAACTATATTTGGTCCCTGCCTTTCAGTCACTGTGGTCGCGCGACGTCGGGTCTTGCCGTCCCCACATCGCTGCAGATATGGCGCTTTCTAAACTGAACCTAACTGACGCCGCGTGTTCATCAACAATCCTTTTCTTGTTTTAATCATAAGTTGCTAAAACATCCCTCTTTAACTCAAAGACTGTTGTGTCGAAGTATTGATTACCTAGGTTCCTCTCAATGGCCTTTTTTTCGAGAGGGACCCCGGTACCTGAAAAATCTGCCGCAAAGGAAAGTTGAAAAGATGTGAGCTAAAACAAAGAAGGCAATGTATGCACACTGAACTCGCACAGCGCGCTTGTTTGTCTCAAGTTCAGTTGTTGCACAAAGCGCTCCAAGAACATTTTTACCGTGGCTCGCGATGTCTTGCATCAATGCGCTATGGTTCTTTTTTTGTGTGTGTTTACCTTGTACTACTTTGTTGGCCGGCCTGGCAAGAACGCGCCGCTGGACTGCTTTTTTGTGATATGCTGGACAGTTACATTTTGCATACAATTTTGGGAATCAGTTGGCGACGGAGCGGAGTGGCATGGTTTTGGTTTCGATCGAACAGCTGTTGTCTCCGCTCGCGCGACAAAGCGCGCTCAACTGCAAGCCTACCGAAGTTGCCCTCACGTGCATGCGAACATGATTGCACGACAGAGGCACCAGCCGGGACGCTTGCAGTGCATTGTATTATGTTTGCTTCCTTTTGACGAAAATCTGGCACGTCGGGAACCAGTAAAACGGTGGCAACCGGTTTTTGGGAATTGCTCGGTAATGTCTACAGCACTGTACACTTGTGGTATGTTTCAGCAGTAAGAACACAAGCAGCGAGTTTCGTCGTCACGTCAGAACACAACACAACACAAAGTACCCTTTGTTTGTACAGCACTTAAAACGAATATTTTTTTTTCTATGAATGTCTGGTTGAAAAGCCACTTTCGCTGCTCCGAAACACTGTCTTGGATGCTCCGAAAGCCACTTTTCCTGCTCCCAAAACACTGTTTTGGTTGCTCCAAAGGCCACATTTGCTGCTCCAAAGCACTGTTTTGGCTGCTCCTTAAGGTGCTCCAAAATGGCTTAGTCCAATCACATCACAGTGTACTCCGAAAAGACCGTGGAAGTAGAGGTGGTGGCGTGTGTATTATTTTTAAAAGAGTCCTAAATTTAATCACCATGCCCGAAATACTTGATATCCAATGTGTCGTTTGCGAAGCGTGCCAAGCCAAATAAAAATACGTTATCGTTTTCTTATAGACCTCCTGGGTCTTCTATTTCTGTTATCGATAGTTTAAACATGAATCTAGGTAAACACATGAAGCCTGGCGATTGGGTTATTTAGACAGGAGATTTTAATTTTTCAAATGTTGAATGGTCCACTTTTTCACTGAAACACCAAAATTATGACTTAGGTGAAGCAATCTTCGCCTTATTCTTTACGTTGGACTTACTACAAATCGTTGTTGATTTTACGAGAATACAGGGAAATTCTAAATCTACACTTTATCTTGTTTTTGTAAGTGGTACAATTTCTACCGAAGCTAAATGTGAAGTAGTCCCTGGAATGTCGGATCGCATCGCGGCGCTGGTGACTCTAGAAGGTGTTTCTGTAAATAGAAAAAGCAAGGCGAAGTGTTATCCTAACCTTTCTCGTGCAGACGATGTCTCGAATATATATATGCTTTCACTTAATTTTAAAAACTTCGTAAACTGTACAGGAGATGTGTGCGACATTTGGAACTTGTTTAAAAGTACTGTAAATGATTGTTTTGAACGCTTTGTGCCACCAATTGTTAAAATAGTAACAAGAACCCTTGGATTTATAGGAAGTCAGTATAGCTAAAAAATTGAAGTGATTAGAAAAACTGAAAAGAAGCGACAAGTCCTTAGATCGAAATGCAAAATTCACGGTTCTTTCTTGAAAACTTAAAACCCAGGTTAACATGGATAAAAGTAGTTATTTCGGTAAGTATTTGCCAAACTTCATATCTACTTCATCAGAAACGTTTTGGCGTGCATAATCTTCGCATTCTATGGAGTGTGGTGCCTTTAAGGCTGACGGTAATCTAACTCGCGAATAAAGTGTCATATCAGACGCACATAATAAACACTAATATTGAAAACTTGAGCACCAACCAATCTCTTCTAGGGGACCCAACGTTTCAAGGCCGATTCGGCCTCTTCTTCAGGGGCGACTACGGCTATGGCCATTGAGGAGCAGTGTCTTTTTCTTCTATGGCGTGTGTCTGGTCTTCTTCTTCTACGGCTGTGCCTTTTTCAATGAAGTGACGAAGCCCGTTCACATAGGCGGATGGTAACGCTCCGAGAGATCTATTGATGTTCTGTGGCGTTGTTTGAATATGCCATGATTCAAGGAACTGCTCCTCAACGGCCATAGCCGTAGTCGCCCCTGAAGAAGAGGCCGAATCGGCCTTGAAACGTTGGGTCCCTAGAGAAGGGCTTGGTTGGTGCTCAAGTTTTCAATATTAATTACTCCCAACCAGACAGATCTCTGTCAAATGTTTACTTTTAAATAATAAACACTTTAATTTGGTTTTTACGCAAGGCTATGATGTTTTACCATGTTTTGATGCCCACTTCCCTCCTACGCCTGATATTGTCATTGCTGACTACGGTATATTGGGTATGAGTTGAAACTTGATGATAAAAAGACTTTTAGGCCCGACAATATTCCCAATGCATTTTTATCAAGGTACGCTGAATGGGTTGAAAAATGTGTTTGTTTTGTTTTCAAAATAATTGTATGAAGGGTCAGGTTCCAGACAACTGAAGAACTGCCAGAGTCAAACCTATTCATCAGGACGGGAACAAACAATGCATAGCGAACTACCGTCCAATTTCATTGACTTCAATATACTCATCTATCAGCACTCTTGGATGATCATAACATTTTATCTCAGCATCAGCATGACTTCAAAAAAGGTTTTTTCGACATGTATTCAATTAATTGAAACTATTCATGATTTTTCCTCTGCAATTAACAATAGAAAACAACTTGATGCTACTTTTATAGATTTCTCGAATGCATTAGAAAAGGTTTCCAATAAGAAATTGCTTTACATATTAGACAAAATATGTAAGAATGCACAGTTAGTAAAATGGATCTCAGCATATCTCACAAGCCGTCGACAGTACCTAGTATGGTGAACAATGGTCTGACCGACTTTCTGTGGACTCCGGCGTTCCCCAGTGGTCTGTGCTGGGCCCTCTCATTTTTTTGTGGTTTAATAATGACATAGTCTGATGAGTTTCGGTGAAAATCGAATTGTACGCTGATGACTGCATAAAATACTCAGAAGTAGATAGGGCTTATGATCAGCTTTTATTAAACAAAGCATTTCAAAATTTCGCGACATGGTGCATGGATTGGCAGATGACCATTAACTTTGATCAAATGTTTTTTATTAGAATTACTAACAAAAAATACCATTTAAAGTTTGTTTGCAATGTTAATTTTGTCCCCCTAAAGAAGTCTCACAGTATAAATACATTGGACTGTGGATTACTGATAATTTTACTTGGACAAAGCTAATTGATTCCGTAACATCTAAACCTCTATGGAAATTATTCTTTCTAAGAAAAACGTTAAAACTTTCTCCGCCTTCGATACGTCTTCGCACATATAAAACTATAGTAGTCCTGTCAGCATTTGATTATGTAGAAATCATTTGGGGTCCTTTCACTATGATTAACATTACTGGGTGATTCAAGGAGACTGCAGGCTCTATAAACCGACCGCAAAATTCGGTTTCTTAACCTATCGCGCTTCGATTTTGTGCAGCGTTGCTCCCAGATGGTGCATTTTTTTGTTGTAAAATTTGCAAAGAGCGAATTTACCTGAGGAAAAAGTAAAGAAAAAAAAGGCTTAGCTCCTATGGAAACGCAGCGACGCAACCGGTCTTCAAACAACACGGCGCCGTTTCGCACGGGAGACAAGAGATGGCGCAAGCGGGTCGCGACGCCAACTGCCGACAACGAACGAACCTACGACGCCGAGAGCCGGCGTCTCTTGCAGACAAGGAACTGCAGTTCCTTGTTGTTACCGCGCCTGTTTTTGTTTTTGTGATGTATCTGCTTATGCTATAGCGGATGGCGGGACATGTTGGGAAGCGCGCTGTCCTCGCGTGCTGAGAGCGCGCGGTTTGAAAGAGCACGGGTTTCGGTCAGTCGGGAGCCATGATTAAAACGAACGAGTCGAGCGACTAACGGCTGCAATTGGGTCTTACTCGCGATACATCACACTTTTTGGCGACGAGGTCGGTGAACGGACACCACAAAGGCGAGTGAACGATGGCCACCCAGGGCAAGCTTGAAGAATTTGATGGAACAGCGTGGCCGTCTTGGGCAGAGCGACTTGGATTCTACTGCGAAACAAACGAAGTGCTGGAGCCTACAAAGAAGAGGGCTTTACTGCTGACCCTTTGCGGAGCAGAAACCTACGAAGTTGTACGAGCGCTCGTGGCACCAAAGACTCCTGGTGAGGTCAGTTTCGACGAGCTGATGGCGACATTGAAGAAACACTACGACCCGCGGCCGTCGGAGCTTTTCAGCAGGACGAGATTTCAGCGAAGGGACCAGCAGGTGGGGGAGTTGATATCGAGCTATGTTGCAGCTTTAAAGAAACTTTCTGCCGACTGCAATTTCGGAGTTCTGATGGCAACCCCAGCGGCGGTCACAGTTAGCGCCAGCACCGCAGGTTCCGCAGGCGAAGCACGATCTCCTGCTCGACAGCCAGAGCTGAACCCAACGTTGCTGCCTCTCGAGGTAATGTTGAGAGATCGTTTTGTGTGCGGCCTGCGCGACGAACATTTCCAACAGCGACTGTTTGCAGAAGTAAACCTGACTTTTCAGAAGGCGCACGAGATGGCACTGCGGACAGAGAGCGCTGCACAGCATCAAAAGGAATTGAAAGCAGAGAAGTCCGAAATTCACAAAATCCGGAAAGATAAAACAACACTTAAAAAAGGAGACATTAAGGAAATGAGAACATCCGAATCGACCAGATGTTACAGGTGCCAGGAACAGCATTCAGCTGCTTCCTGCAGATTCCGCAACGCGCGGTGTAACTTCTGTCACAAAACGGGCCACATTGAAAAGGCTTGCTTCGCGAGGACAGGACTCAAGAAATACCCGCACTCCACACATATCATCGAAAAGGAAGATCATGCATCTGAAACCGAGGATGATTCCCTGGAACTTCGACAGATCTATACGAGCTTAATGCTGTACGAGCATCAAGTACATCACCCAAGTTCATGATCAAGCTCAAGATTGAAAATCGAGTCATGGATTTTGAGGTGGACTCGGGAGCGGCCTGCACCATCATCAGCGAGGAAACATATTGTCAGATGTGGCCAAAACACCCTCCGAGGCTAGAACAAGAAGATGTGACCCTACACACCAGACTTGGCAGCAGCGACGGCACAAAGCTACCACGCTCACACCGGTCATCTTTTGCAGATCGCTGATCCTGTTTTTGAGTCTACTTCTGGTCTCGTCGGCATCTGCTCCGGAGAAATTACACGCGCAAGGTTCAGCCGTCTGCGTGACTACGCGGTTCTTCGAGCCAGCCTGCCATTGGACGGTGCCACAAGACGTCAGCCGCTGCGCTCTACAAAAGAAGAACGCTTCTGATCGTCCAGACACTTGGCAGCAGCGACGGCACAGAGCTACCACGCTCACACCGGTCATCTTTGCAGATCGCTGATCCTGTTTTTGAGTCTACTTCTGGTCTCGTCGGCATCTGCTCCGGAGAGATTACACGCGCAAGGTTCAGCCGTCTGCGTAACTACGCGGTTCTTCGAGCCAGCCTGCCATTGGACGGTGCCACAAGACGTCAGCCGCTGCGCTCTACAAAAGAAGAACGCTTCTGATCGTCCAGACACTTGGCAGCAGCGACGGCACAGAGCTACCACGCTCACACCGGTCATCTTTGCAGATCGCTGATCCTGTTTTTGAGTCTACTTCTGGTCTCGTCGGCATCTGCTCCGGAGAGATTACACGCGCAAGGTTCAGCCGTCTGCGTAACTACGCGGTTCTTCGAGCCAGCCTGCCATTGGACGGTGCCACAAGACGTCAGGCCGCTGCGCTCTACAAAAGAAGAACGCTTCTGATCGTCCAGACACTTGGCAGCAGCGACGGCACAGAGCTACCACGCTCACACCGGTCATCTTTGCAGATCGCTGATCCTGTGGTTGAGTCTACTTCTGGTCTCGTCGGCATCTGCTCCGGAGAGATTACACGCGCAAGGTTCAGCCGTCTGCGTAACGACGCGCTCTTCGAGCCAGCCTGCCATTGGACGGTGCCACAAGACGTCAGCCGCTGCGCTCTACGAAAGAAGAACGCTTCTGATCGTCCAGACACTTGGCAGCAGCGACGGCACAGAGCTACCACGCTCACACCGGTCATCTTTGCAGATCGCTGATCCTGTTTTGAAGTCTACTTGGTCTCGTCGGCATCTGCCCCGGAGAGATTACACGCGCAAGGTTCAGCCGCTCTGCGTAACTACGCGGTTCTTCGAGCCATTCTGCCATTGGACGGTGCCACAAGACGTCAGCCGCTGCGGCTCTACAAAAGAAGAACGCTTCTGATCGTCCAGACACTTGGCAGCAGCGACGGCACAGAGCTACCACGCTCACACCGGTCATCTTTGCAGATCGCTGATCCTGTTTTTGAGTCTACTTCTGGTCTCGTCGGCATCTGCTCCGGAGAGATTACACGCGCAAGGTTCAGCCGTCTGCGTAACTACGCCGCGTTCTTCGAGCCAGCCTGCCATTGGACGGTGCCACAAGACGTCAGGCCGCTGCGCTCTACAAAAGAAGAACGCTTCTGATCGTCCAGACACTTGGCAGCAGCGACGGCACAGAGCTACCACGCTCACACCGGTCATCTTTGCAGATCGCTGATCCTGTTTTTGAGTCTACTTCTGGTCTCGTCGGCATCTGCTCCGGAGAGATTACACGCGCAAGGTTCAGCCGTCTGCGTAACTACGCGGTTCTTCGAGCCAGCCTGCCAT
>JAZHYW010014134.1:0-126971 GCA_037355805.1 Ixodes ricinus
AACACTGAAGACGAGCAGTGAACTCAAAAATAAAGGTTTAATAGGCGAACTTGTGCCAACCAAAAATAAGTAAAGAACGCGAGAGCGTTCGAGGTGGCAGAAAAGCAGGCGGCGATTCGGCGGCGACGACAGAGACGCGTGGACTCTGACTCGACAAGGTCGCGGGCAGCTGCTTATCTAGCAGTGCGTCGCTTATCTCGAGATCTGGCGAAGAAAGTTCCAGCGTCGCGCGCCCGGGGCGAGGATGAGCTGGCACTTTCGAGAACAACAAAGCAAAGGGAAAGTTACAACGTAGTGCGAGAATGAATGGGAATCTTCTAGAAGACCGTGACCGAGCGTTGTTTTCTCGGCTCTGCGGGCGGCATTATCCCCCTTAAAAGTGCATCGTCCTGATGCAACGCGAAAGGAAAACGGAAATGGCTAAAAAAAATTTACGGTGAAACGAAATAAACATGCAGTGTCGCAATCCTATCGTGCGTAGAACGGCTTGAGTCGAACGACGTGGACGACTTGGTCGTGGCTGGTGGCGTCCTGATGGTCGGGTTCCGTCGGGAGCACTTCAGTTCAATTCCCTCAGCGGCGGATGACCCTGTAGGGTCCGAAGCAGCGTTTAACAATTTTCTCTGAGTCCGCGGCGGCGAATGAGGTCCACTCCACACCCTGTCTGCGCGCTGGAACTTCACGTCGCGGCGACGAAGGTTATACCGGCTAGCGTCGACACGTTGTTGGTCCTTTGCGCGAAGGCTGGCTAGCTGGCGTACCTCTTCTGCTTGTTGGGTGACCAGCTGGCGTCGTCGGTGCCGTCGTCCGTCAGGTCGTGGCAGATGGCGTTGTTCGTACCGGTAATACCACCTCCCGGCATTGCCGCACTTAGTTTTCCTGGCGGGACATGAGAGACAGGCTTTCCGGCGGAATCTGCGTAGAGGCGATGCTGGTCGGTGGGGTGACGGCGATCGGAAACCGCAGCGGTAGGCGGTCCCGGGATGGCGACCGGCGGAGGTATTCGTCGATGTCCCGGGGTCGCTCGCCGTAGCGTGGTCGCGGGTCGTCGGGGTGGAAGCCGCGTAGCCCCATCTGTCGGTACGGGCAACGACGGTAGACATGGTTGGCTTCCCCGCAATGGTAACAGCGGGCGTCGGTCGGCCGTTCGCCAAATGTCGGTCTTCCTGGGCGCGGGTGGTTCTTGCCGGACGTACTGACGCGATCGTCGAGACGTCGGAGGTACGCCTGTGCTGGTGCGTCCCATCGTCGCGGCGCAGGAGGTTGACTGGCAGCAGGTGGCGGTCGTCTGGCCATGGCGGCGTAGCTCACCGTCGGTTGTTCCGGTGGTGGCAGGTCAACGGGAGACCCCGGCTGGACGGCTCGCTGCACCTCTCGCGTCACGATCTCGGCGACTGACAGCGACGCCGGACGCCCAGCAGCGGGGAGCAGCTTTCGAGCTCCTGCCGGACGACGTCTCGGATGATGTCGCGGAGCTCGCCGGCACCAGTGCTGAACTCTGAGCGGGGCGAGGCCAAAGCGGAGACGTTGCCGAGCCGATGGTAGTGACTCGCTCGGACCATTAACGCCCGCTCAATGTTTGTCGCTTCGGCAACAAATTCTTCGACGGTCGTCGGGGTTGCGAATAAGTCCGCCGAAGATTTCGCTTTTCACGCCCTCATAAGGAAGCGTAATTTCTTCTCGTCGGTAGCTGCGGGCCTGGCGCGGCTGCTCAGGCGGAGGATGTCTTCAACGAAACTGGTGACTGTTTCGTTAGGGCCTTGAGTCCTCGCCTGGAGAAGGTCTTCGGCCCGCCGCTCGCGATGCTGGTTCATGAACGCCTGCTTCAACTCGGTGACGCAGGCGTCCCACGACGTGAGCGCAGCCTCGTGGTTCTCGAACCAGTGCCTCGCAGTACTCTCCAACGAAAAGTAGAGGTTCTGCAGGTACTGCTCGGCGGTCCATCCGCTATGGCGTGCCACGCGCTCGTAATGTTGATCCAGTCCTCGACGTCCTCGTGGATCTCCCCGTGGAAAGGCGTCGGAGTCCGAGGGGCGACGGGCAGGTGAACGACGGGGGCTGCTACTGTGGTCTGCGCCGTCGAGGAAGCCATCGTCGTTGTCACTTGCCTTGTGCTCGCCGGGAGAGGTCCGAGTTCAGGAGCTTGCCCCTGAAGGCGGCGGCTGGCACGATGTCTCCGCGTTTTCAACGGAAGGTCGTCGGGAAATGGGGCTTGCTGAACGAGGTCTGTAGGGGTACGCTGCACGGGTTTCATACCCTGCACCTCCACCAGAAATGTCACGAACGGAGGTGACACGAAGACGAGCAGTGAACTCAAAAATAACGGTTTAATAGGCGAACTTGTGCCAACCAAAAATAAGTAAAGAACGAAAGAGCGTCGAGGTAGCAGAAAAAGCAGGCGGCGATTCGGCGGCGACAACAGAGAGCGCGGGACTCTGACTCGACAAGGTCGCGGGTAGCTGCTTATCTACAGTGCGTCGCTATCTCGAAAGTTCGGCGAAGAAAGTTCCAGCGTCGCGCGCTCAGGGCGAGGATGAACTGGCACTTTCGAGAACAACAAAGCAAAGGGAAAGTTACAAGTAGTGCGAGAATGAATGGGAATCTTCTAGAAGACCGTGACCGAGCGTTGTTTTCTCGGCTCTGCGGGCGGTACATAGTTTTCAGACAAAATGTTCTCACTAAAACTTAACACATTTCACAGTACATGTTTACTGGTTGACCTCGTTTGTCTATTTCAGCAGGTGTGGAACTCATAAACGCTCGTAGGTGAGCAGTATTTTCCGCATATTTATGATGAGATGGGCCTGAGTTGATAGCCATTTATTTGACTGTCAGAGTTACAGCCTTCCTTTTCGGCGACAACACCAATGCATGGTGTCAATGAAATGAAATGGAATTTGACGTTTGGCAGAAATTCTTCTGCAAGACTTTAGTGCTGCACCACAGTACGTGCTTAAAGACAAGCTTTCTTGCATCCCCATCCTCACATGTGTCGACTTGAGATAAGTCGCCACTGGCTAAGAGCTCCAAAGTGAGATCTGCGATCAGCTGGTGCAGGTTGGGCATCCGCAAGAACTCCGACTGCTTCGACAGTTGTGTCACAATGACGTAGCTGTTTGTAAGCGAATGGGGCAAAGAACATATGTAATCATAAATATGACTTCGAGAAAATAAGTGGAAACTAAATGAGGCCACATCAGTTTCCGCCACAAGGAGAATCAATAAAGCAAAAATCGCCACTGGGAAAGCGGATTGCGAAATTGATTTACGGCGCGCAGAACCTCTCTTAAACCCGTTCCGAAACATCTTCCGAATTCCGAAACACTGCGCGAACACACGATTCGTCTGACTCCGGAGGGAGCGCTAATACAGCGTGCCGCGTAGGAAAGGGGAGCCAGACGGATTTCTCCCGTTCTTCGAAACGGCAGACAGACGCGAGGACAGGCTCTCTCGTGCGCAGCACAGCTGCTTCCCTAAGTGGCGGACGTCCTACCGCCCAAAAACCTGGCTCCTCAAACTGCGGGGGCTACGTTCCGCAGTTTGAGATCTATCCATTGGGAACCAGCAAAAGTGGAAAGGGGACGCATCTTCCTCCTCTCCCCTTTAGGAAATGAGTCGCGGCGCTACTCACGCAGCGCTGCGTGCTCGCCGCCATCACATCAACCCCGCGCAAGTCGGCCCTGCTGCTGTTCCCGCACGACACGGAGGAGGATCGTGGGTGCTCGCGCGTACATCTCCCGAATGGGACCCACAGGTAACTCGGAGGGAAATAATACCGCACGAAAAGGAACGCCCGCAGAGAAGGAAGAGTCCCTGCCTGTCGATGCGTCGCTCCTACCGGGCTCCATTGACCCTTTTACTTTCTCCGTTTGGCCCTTCGAATGATTCCTCCGCCCCCTCTGTAAAAAAAGAAAAACAAATCCAAATTGCGGCGCGTGGGCGCCTTGGTTCCGGTTAATTGCGGGCCGAGTAATCCCCCGCTTTCGCCGTGATTTCCCATGGGTGTCCCGCTCCGGTAACAAACGGCTCGTACGATTGGCAGCTGCGCTGCGCCGTCGTCGCCGCCGCTACCGAAAACGTTCATTGATAACGAACGGTAGTGCCGAGGGCTCCAGACGTCGGACACGTAGCGTACAGGGGATCCTCGGCTCAAAGCGTATTGACGCGGATTGGGGCTGTCGCCGGCTGAAGCTAAGGCTGGCACGCAGGGCCGAGAACTCCGTTCGAACCGGACAAATAAATGTCCAGGACCGTAACGTGAGATTTGGGGCTCCGGAACGTGGGCACGGCCCGCCCGTTCCCCTTGGAATCTAATTTTACGTGGTGGGATGGTGTTCACGGTATTAAAACGTGGTGGGCGGAAGCGCCCTGAGTTGTTAGCTCGTTGTTTACTTGATTCAGGACTAGGCCCGAAGTATATACATCTAAAAAAAAGAAAACATTGCATGAGTAGAAGCTGATTTTTTTAGAAGATTTCTTGAAATCTTATTTTTCATACGCAAACCAAGCACGTTGCTCAAAACTGAAAGAAATTATTTAGATCACAGCCGGTCTTATTTGAAGGCGATTTTAATTTCCACCAACCGACGTTGGTGAAAAGAAAACAAAAAACGTGAGGCGAAGATCATAAATATAATGACTATTAATTAAAGTAAAAACAAAATTTTCGTTTCACAAAATTTATATTAACAAAACAAAAATCCGTTCTTCCGTCTACTGGTGCGTACATTTCAAGGTAAATTTAGTGGAGATGTTGCTATCGCAAGACCTAAACTCAAATTCAGTTTCCTGCACAATTTACCTAGGAACATGGCGCCACGCATCTTATACACCATTTCAACCGCCCCGCTGAATTTACCTGAAAAAATCACGTGACGTGAGGTAAACACTAATTCAGTTTCCTCAATAAAATTAGCGGGAAAATTTACATCACGTGACCGCGACACCGACGACGTTTCAACTGCTAAATTTAAAGAAGAAATGGGCGTCACATGGCCTGGCATCAGGTGACCTCTACACCAATTCAGCTCCACGCTACATTTGTCAGGGAAATTAACGTCCCGCGTTCTTTACAGTCACTAAGTTTACGCGCTATATTTAGGAAAAAAAAAACGTTGTAGGAATAAAGAATTAGGCGAAGCCGACAGGTTGGTCTTAGTGGTGCTCTTTGTGTTTCGAGGCGCTTAAGTATAAAAAAAGCAGGAACACTAACGGGTTGGCTGCTCCTTGTTCTATATCTCCACATCTTTATCTGACGCATTCACCGATTCAGCTTTCCTCTTAAGTTTATAGGGAAATCTGATAAAATAGTATAGAGTGGTTTCATTTGAAATCGAACACGCTTGTCGAGGTGGGCCTTTCGATTTTTTTAAAATATATGTAATTGCCCCATTACTGGAAAACAAAGCCGCTTTTCAAAATTTTTTAAAAAATATTTTGCTTCACAAAAATTGATTGAGTGTGAGTGGAGCAGGGTGAAAATATGTTTTTTACTCCGTGATTTTTCTACCCAGTTCTGTACGCTGGTATGAATACGGGAAGTATACAAAACTCACAGTAATTTTTGAGCTCTTGTACGTTATTTCGACTATTTTTTAGTTCAAAGTAAAATACCTTTGTATTTTTGTTTATTGAGGCAAAAAATGCCAAACATCGTCTCTTTGACAATCCGGTGACATCTTCAGAGCCTTGTAACTCATGAGTTATTATATTTGTCGCTTACCAAATACTATGCGGATATAGCCCTATACATGGGCTATCAGCGGGCATAAATTTTGTTTATTTTATTTTCGCTAAATGTTTTACATAAAATCTGAAATATCCTCGAAAATTAAATTAACCGGTATTTTGAACCCACTTTATTAAAAAAGGCCATTTTTGATTTCGTTGAATATATTTATAATAGTGCTGCCGATCATATGAACTTTCAATTGGCTTGATGCGATTCTCCCCTTTTTTTGTTGTATCTTCTCTAGAAGGGATTGAAATCGCTCCACGTGACAATGCGGTGACAACTTCAGAGCCTTGTAACTTATGAGTTATTATATTTGTCGCTTACCAACTATTTGGTGCGGGTGTAGCCCTATACATGGAATGTCGAAGGGCATAAGTTTAGTTTATTTTATTTTCACGAAATTTTTTATATAAAATTTGAAATATCGTCGAAAATGAAATTAACCGATATTTTGAACCCACTTTATCGAAAAAGGTCATTTTTTCTTTCGTTCAATTTTTTTATTAGTGCTGCCGATCATATGAACTTTCAATTGGTATGGGATTTCGCCCTGTTTTGTTGTATCTTCTCTAGAAGTGATCAAAATTGCTCCCATTTTCTCAGAACGGCCAAATGCAGTTTCCGCAGGTCGGCTTCGCTGCAAAGACTATACTGCTTATTTGTGTGTTCAAATGCAGCGGGTAAATTCGATTTTGATTGAGAACACTCGTGCTTGGCTACATATTGTATTTTCTTAATTTTTTAATGATGAAAACTGACATTCCTTAGTCTGACAGTCGCTGCATGTGAAACCTGCTTAACGCTTCTTTCGCTGTTCACCGGTTTCCCGCGCGCTCATTGGTTCCCGCCCCGTGACGTCGCCTCCCTCTCGCATTGGTACCTCACTACTCTCCTCCTAACTACGCGGCGCGCATCCCTTTCCACTGTTTTTTTTTTTTTGCACAGATGGACGCCGTTAGTTTATCGCTGGCATGAAGGTACTAATGCTAACGCATTATATACACGAGGGGAGCCGGTGAACATGTCGCAGATGACTGCAGAATCACACCCCTGGAGGAAAAGATCCTGAGGAACCAGGTTCCCCAGAATACTTTGCAGTGCACGAATCTCGAAGTCGCTTTGCTGTGCCTCTCAGAGATCCTTGACGTTGACGAAAGAATCAATGGCATTGCAGCTGGCAATGCGAGAGAGCGCATCTGCTGCTGAGTTCTCGGTTCACTTGATGCGTCTTTTATCGCTGGTAAATTTAGAAATAAAAGATAATGTCTACTTTTTCGTGTGGCAATTGAACTCTTCGTTTACTTTCTGTGCCTAGGTGGCTGGTTTGCGGTCGGTTAAGAGATAAAATTGCCAACTTTCTAAATAATGTCTGAAATGTTTTAGGGTCCAGTAAATGGTGATCAGCTGGCGACCGTAGGTGCTGTAGCGCGACTCTGCAGGCGCCATCTTCTTCGAGAAGAATCCAGTCGGCTACCTCAGGCCGTTTATTCTCCGCTGTAGAGCTCCGCCGACAGCGACGTCACAAGAGGCAGTGATGACGGAAAGTTGCGCATCTGCAAAGAGGTGTACTAGGAGTGCAGCGTCAGCGAGGGGCTTCTTGATCGCGTCAAACGAATTAGCCGTGTCCTACTTTCATCGCAGAGCTGTAGATTCGGACTGGCTGCCTCGAAACAGATCTGGGAGAGGTCGAGGGAGGGCGGCAGAATGAGGCAGAAAGCGTCAATCAAATTTGACGAGGTCTAGAAATCTGCGGAGCAGCTTCCAACGCAAAGTGGGCGTCGGATTGTTCTTAACGGCGTCGACTTTAGATGAAAGAAGAAGGATGCCGGTGCAATTGATATGATGGCCGAGAAACTCCAGCTGCGACACTCCAAACTCTCACTTTGCCTTGTTGATAATAAGACATTATTCTGTTGGCCACTCGAACAGAGCAGAATCGAATGTCGTTAAGATCGAGAAGCCTAAAAAGTTCCAGCTCACGAGTGTCGGAGTTGACAAAGCGCTGAAACCTCTGATCAGCGTTGCGTAGATCGAAGGGTATCCGGCCGTATTCGGAAAGGCCGAAGGGCGTTATGATGGTTGTTTTCGGTACTTCGGATGATTCAAAGGAGATCTGATGGTACGCTTTACCATGTCCATCTCAGGAAAAGGTAGCATTGCTTGCTTGAAAAATTTGTGATGTGAGGGAAGGTGTAGCTGGTCCAGCACTGTAAGTTTTGTTGAGTGCACGGTAGTCTCCGCACGGCCGCCAGTCACGTGGAGATTGCTTGGGCATCACGTGAAGGGACGATTTCCATTCACCTAATGAGGGTCGAACGGTCCCGTGGTCAAGCTTGTACTCCAACTAGACTAGTGCAATATTTAAGCGATCCAGGAGAAGTCGCCGAGGTCGAGCATGAGTTGGAATTGAGGCTGTTACGATGTGGTGCGTCACCTCGTTCTTGACTGGTTGGAGAAAGTTGACGGGCCGTGTGAGAGACGGAAATTGCCGCAGTTCTTTGTCAAAAGATGCAGGTTGTGTCAGTAAGATGGAGAGCGAGGCTGGGGATGCGATACCTTGCACTATAACTTGAGTTGCTGTATCGGCCTGGCGTATCCACTTTCACAAGGAGATTTAAGTGCAGAAGAAAAGGTGCCCGGATGATTGGGCATGTCACATCGGCTACCAAAAATATTCAACTGAAGGTGCGTCGCCAGCCGTTGTTTAGCGTGAGGGCCAGTTCTCCCTACGTCGCGATGGCAGATTTGTTAACCGCTTGCAGTTGAAAGGTGGATCGCTTTGGCTTGCTTGTGAAAGATGCTGATGAAAGTATGATTATTTCAGTGCCACTACCTACAAGGAAACACAAACCAGTGTTCTTGTCGAAAATAAAGAAATAGACGGTTGTTTTTGCGGCGACAATATAAAAAAAAACTATTTTCGCTCACTTTTAAAGGGAAGCTGAAGAGAGCCTGCAAAAGAACGCAGTTAGAGCTGAACCCTTGAGTATTTTGTATCCCGTGAATGTGAATATGACGTTCGTTTTCCTCGAATATGTAATTAAACGCGAGAAACACGAAAAACCTCCGCCCAGTTTTTACGTCATAAAATAGTCTTTCGGCCGCCAAGCGCGTGTCGCTCGTGTGGGCTGGCACTGGGCTGGGCTGCAATTGCAAACTTCCCAGGTATATTCCCCTGCACTAACACCAGTCATAACTTTTTTTTTTTTAAGATAGCAAGAGTGCGCGTGCATAACTTTGATCGTCGCTTTAGATGCACGAGTGCGGAAATATTGAAAAACTCGTTTTATGAAGTCATGCTTCGGTTATTTTCTGTGGCTTCTGCGCACCAAATTTAAAATAATCTTGATATCCCTGATCCTGGAGACCAACTGAAGCCGATTTGAAAGCGAAACATAAGTTTATTTGTACTTGAGTAAAAAAACTTAAGTCGTCTTCATTTGACCTCCAGGATAACGAATATCGAGATTATTTCTTAATGTGGTGCGTGGAGGCAGCAAAAAATCAATTTCAAAGTACCGCTGGAGCCAATTCTTTCCGGATCATGATGCCATAAACGGAGTTTTCGGAATCTCCGCTCTCGCGAGTCCTTAGCGCCCATCAAAACTATTCACGCGTATTTTTGCTATTTTAAAAAATGTAAAAAAAGACGTCCTAGCTGGTGTCAATGCGGGGAAATATACCTGGTAAGCTTGTAATTCCACGCGCTACCCACACGAGTGACACGCGATCGGCGGCCGAAAGATCTGGGTATGAATTAACAAATCGTCGGAGGTATTTTCTGGGTTCTTGCGTTTAGTTACATATTAAAGAAAAAAACAGAAGAAGACACAATTTTCACATTCATGGGTTAAAAATACTCTAGAGTTCACCTCTAACTCGTTTTTTTCAAGAACCTCTTCAGCTTCCCTTTAAAAGTGCGATAATGAGGTTTGCGAGATCGCCTAAATATGGTGATAACTCACTCTATGGGCTCTAAGCATTTTAGAAATGCATATATATTAACGAGGCGCGGCCGATTTTGCTATTAAAAACAATCAGAGATTGAACAAACCGTGGTCATCTCCGACAATGGGAGGAGCATTGTGCGGCATCCAAGACGACATGTGACCAATAAAAGGCGACATTTCGTTGAGGTTGCAAACCATGTTATTACGAAATATTTATGTTTTTGTGATCATAAACGTGAATAAGAGTAGTCAAAAAATGCTAATTCTTCGCGGAGAAGTAATATAATACTGCAATAATCGTCTCAAAAGCGGCGCATTGTTTCTTTTTTATTTGTCTTCTGCGGGAGTGATGTGTCCGGTCGTCAGCCATTGATTGCGCGCTCGCTGTGTTGAACCGTAGTCCGGGCTGATATGAGCAACGAGCCACACGCATTCGAGATATTACTCCGCGGTTCCGCCGGTCGGAAGCGCGAGTATCCTCCGCTTGCTATTGGCTGACACTGTTCCTTGTTTCGGAACCTGCTCCTCTAAACGGCGAAATTGGCCTTAATTCGTTTTTTTAATCATATAATCGGCAGGGTGTTGTCATTGCTCTAGAGATTTTTGGGGTTTCTTGAACCAGCAGAGTGAGTTATTGCCCCATCTATGCGATCTCAGAAACCTCCTCAGGGCCCGACTAAGTGTCTTCACTAAAATAAAGAACATCTTGAGCTTCCCTTAAGGCTGAGACTGGAGCCAATGCCACAAGAACGAAAACCCGAGGTTTCTGCTTTTAAGCGTTCTTTCGAAGAACGAGCGCTCGTGCTAGAAATCCATGTTACAACGCCAGAACCGCGGGCCAGCTTCCACTAGTAGCTTTAGTTGCAGTCTCAGCTTAAGGGTGAACGGAGTATAAGGAGTATTCACTGGGCGCCATATTTGTGGGTGCTGTCTAGAGCGCACGCTCAGAACAAGCCCACATTAATAGGCTGCTAAGACCGGCAATCCTGATGGTGTGGAATGCACGTTGCAAAAGAACCGTGGAAGCTCGCCATCAGCACGCGCTCAGCAGTCGCGCACACAACTATGGCCGCCAGTGAATACTTCCTATATACGATTGCAAGCAAGGTCTCTGGCTGCCGCCATGTCTTTGCTCATGTGGACAAGCTCGTGCGATTGCAAGCTTGCAAAAGCTATGTTCACGCTCAAGCTGCACGTGCTTGCACCGTGGGGTACCAGTCGGGCGCCATGCTCGCATTTGCCTCCGCTTATACACGCCAACTCTTGCGTTGGGCTGGTTTGGATGTTTCTCGGCGATATGCAGGACACGACGCACTTCGTGGTGTTATCACCGAACGTTCCCTGGCACCAGCACCTGCGAGTGGCAGCATGTACATATTTACAACGGAAAAAATTTTGTCGGTACGTTTGAGTGCGTCTCTGAGCTGGCCTACTCTGCTGCCGTTCTTCGAACACCGCAGCTCGAGATCACGCAGCATTCTGTGGCTCCTGGCGATACTACAACGACGCAATAACATCACGTGACCTATACGTCAATGAGGTTTCTCGGCTACAATTAGCGCGAAATGTAATCTTGTGACCTAAACACCAATTCAGTTTTTCCGCTAAATTTAGAGGAGAATTTGACGTCACGTGACCTTAACACCAATCCAGTTTCCCCTCTGAATTTAATGGTGGAAATCAACGCCACACGACCTCAGGTCACGTGACCTATTCAGCAGTTTAGTTTCTCCTGCAAATTTAGTGGGAGAATATACGTCACGTTAAACAACAAATACCCTCTCCCAATCCCTCTCCTCCATTCCCCTTCCCCTTCTTTCCAGATCCTTTCCTTAACACTCATTCCTGCATCTCCTCCCTTCTTCGCGTACCTTCGATTTCCTACATTTTTCTCCTTCTTCCTCCATTCTCCTTTGTCCTTCTTTCTGCTCTCCCTTCTCTTCCTCAGTCTCCTAGGGAGCCCTCCCTCCCCCCTCCCTCCTCGCTTTCATCCTTCGTAACGTTACACACCAATCCAGTTTCCTCAAAATTGATAAAAATATGACGTCATTATTTCCGGAACGTGAACTTAATGTATACGAAACAATACAACAATCGCTGATAAATACTGATGTCATACATTGTAGGACTTTGAAGTTAAAGGTAGCTGCCCATTTTTTCTCACATTTCTTCGTTCTATTTCTCATATGACAATTACAGTGGAACTCCCGCAATCAGGGTGCTGGAGAGCGTGACCGCTGGCTTTTTTCTGCCAAGCCGACGGCGCTCTCTGCGAATAAATTTGGGTTGCATGTTCGAAGTGATTGTAGTATTCCCTGAGCTTCGGTAATACAGCCCCTATAAGCGATTTTAACCACGTGTTTTAGAACTTACTTTCACGGCTTCATCTTAGACCGCTAGGTGCTGTGAACATCGGATTCGCTCGATAAGACCGGCGAGCGAGCCTCCCGCCACAGCTTTTTGTTCTAGCCGCTAAGTGCCGTCGGTTACGCTGGAGTCGCCAATACTATTTGCCCACGGGGAAACGGCTGCCCAAATATTCATAAAATACGTTGTTAGCTAGTTTTTTTTTTGGCTTAAAGGTTATTGTAAAAAAGTGAATTAAATGAGGGACAAATGTCTCGCCGCGGACGAAAGCACCATCACAAACAAGTGTAACATCACAGAGCGAGCATGCATCATTTTCCTGCCACATTCAGGGAGTGTTTTACCGTCAAAGACAGCGATGAAGATTATCACGTTATGTGACGTTACTACGTTACGTAGCGTCACAGTGTCACGAGGCACCAGAGTGTGGGGTGAGCATAATGACGTTCCTGTTGTCTTTTTCGTCTCGCCTCAAACAAAGAGCAAATATGAGCAAAGATAGCATATCTTCGAACACGAAACATTATATTGCTTGGCATTGGTATTGAGTTTGATCCACCCAGACAGCGTGTTGTAACATCCCAAGGAGGCTGTATTTAGGACTACTGTACGCAATTACAAGCTACCATTACTTTTGTTCCGCTTGAATCGAGCAGCAGCATCGTATCTTTCTGTGTTGCGTCTGTTGTGCGCGATATCGCTCGAGAAGGACCAGGTTTCAAAACCACCAATTCGCTCACGCAGCCATGGATTCGTTAGGGACAAGAAGAAACCAACAGGACCTTAGTTATTCGCACGTTGTCACCCTTCTCAGAGAGGGCTGATTATCGCCGCTAAGTTTCCAGTGTTACGCCGTTCTCCCCCGAGACGCTTTCTAGGTTACCTCGCATCAAAGCAAATGATTGATGACTCGCAGTTTTCAGAAGTATCGTCGGAGTCAAGAAAGCTACCCGCTAAAAAATTGAGTAAAGTATACACACGTGTGCTACTCCTCCGCCCACGTTCTAACATCAATAAAAGGAAACGCAGAAATCTTGCTTTCGCCTATTTTTGGTAGGTGCTGGTTGGAAGATGATTTACCGCGGCAGGATGCTCCTTGTATAACTAAAGGCTTAGAACGCACGCACACGTACCCCAAGAAAAACGAATGCAAAAAAGCTCCAAGTTGGGAGTGCTTCATTCGCCGAAGGGTCGCGAACGAGAAGGCGTAAGAAGCGAAGCCTCGCAAATTATTCTATTTCAGGTCCCATAAACGCGCTTATATTTTGTTTAGGGGTAATCAGGCCCAAAGAACACGTAATGAAAGTGGCTCAAGCGGAAAGCTTCAACAACAAAAAAACGATAAAAAAACGAAGTGAAAAAATAAATTAGGAAGAAAGCGAGCGATTGAAAGCGGAATGTGACGTTCAAAAGACAAAAAGAAAAAAAAAGAGAGAAGAGACAGAAAAAGAAGCACGTGAAGACTCTCCAAACTGAGAATAAAGCGACATATAATCTGATTGAATGCTGCCGACACGTCTGGAGTCGTAAATCAATAGGCTAAAGCGCGGGTTATTTTTGAGCCTTTTTTTTTCCTCTTCGCAACATGCGCGCGACGAAGAGGTCGCGCTAAAGAAGGACGGGATCAAACGGATGAGAATGAATAAAAATTAACGCATGAAAAGCTCAAAGAGAAGTGCGCTTTTTACCGCCTTTCATCAATTCACAGAAGCGCAATTTGATAAAAACGATTTAAAAAAAGAAAAAGAAGAAAATATTGTAGAAAGTCGGTGCGGAGGATTGGAAATGCGATAAAACGGTGAATAAGGGACCTGGAAACACTCTGGCCCGGTGCCGTAAAACATCCCGCCGGGAACAGTCATTAGACGAGTGAGGGTCATTCCGACAGGGAAAGGAGAAAATAAAATAAACGAAGCAATTAAGGTACGCAAAAAGTTTGGCTAAAGCGAGCCAGGTTGAATTCTGTGTTCAAATGACACAAGTAAAACTCTGGAAAGTGACTACACGGGTGGTGAAAAAACATCTTGCTCTCTTCGCACACACACACACAAAAAAAAATACATTAAACACAAAAATTTGACAAAATGAAAAAAAGAAGAGTACATTTAGCATTTACGATTTTATTGTCGAAGAGGCATCTGCTCAGATTTTTTTTCTCTAATTTTGTTAACTAGAACGTAAAACGTTAATGGCATACTCGAAGCTAGGGAACATTAAACAAGGTGAACATTAGAAAGCACACGAGCAGAGTTCCGCAAGGTAGAACCAGAAAGACAGCAGTGTTTTAGGGTCGTATTTTGTCTGTCCGCGTAGTTTTTCATTATCGCAGGCTTGCTTCTCACTCTTGCAGGTTCGCCTACGTCATCACCTTCAATTAGTAAATAAAGGTGATCACGCAAATTGACTGAAAATAGACTGTAGCGTTTGACACAAGTAATGCGGTGTTTTACTATCCCATCTCGTCCATGCATGAAACTAATGCCGAAGGGGCAAAAAGTTACGTCACAGCAGCAGGCGTGTCATGTAGTTGGATGTTGCGATCCTGTCGGTAGGGTGTAGAAATGCTGACCGCAGAGCGACCTGCAGCCGAGAAGGCGGCTGCCACAAACCCGTCTGCTGCTTCGTCACCGGGCAAGCAAGCTGACGACTTACAACCTGTAAACAACAAACAAGCAAAAACAAAAATCGAATAGAGGTTTTAGGTGTTGTAAAGAAAGGTTTTCGATATCGGAAGAACGCCTAGGCCTTTCGTTTTGGACGTGCAAGTGACAGAGTAATTCTTTAAAACTTACCCAAACAAAAAAGTAAAAAAGAACCTCTTCTTTTTAGAAACGACTTTTTTTTTGTTGGTGTTTTATGTTACCGCCTTTAATACCCCTCGTGAATGAAAAAAAAATTGAAGGAATTACAATATTTTCCTTACGTAAATAAGTAAGAAAATTACTTTACAATCAGTTTGTAAAATATGTAATTACTTCCTTACAAAATTACTCATAAATGTAAAAGATTACAAGGAATTTTTTTACGTGTAACAGATTACGAGGAAGTTAGTTTCGGGGGCCACACAGAATCTTTGTGGGCCAACTATTCGCACGGCGTGCCTTGGATTTCCACAAAACGGTGCGCTACTTTGCTCCAGGCTTCTGTGCACACCATGGTACTGCAGCTAACATCGGCACTCGTTGAGCGGTTTGCAGAATGCCTGCGATTTACGTGCTCATTCAGTGAACGAAAAGCATGCAGACTATCCCTTTCACTCGATATAATCTTTCTCCTTGGTAGCTTTCGTTTCGCAGTAAGTATGAACTATCCTTCACACATTCTTGTATGCGAGGCCACAAAAGGGACCTCTTAATGCACAATACGCAGGACGCGATTTTTTTTTGCTTGTCAAAGAGTTTGTCATTTAGATCAGAATTTACTTTTTCAAAGCACATGCTTTTTACATCCCTTGAATTTTCTTGTACTCTTATGCTGGGTGTCCCTAGGGACCCTGAAGACTTTGGCTGCAAAGCGAATAGACTGACGATGCTTATGCAAACTTTCAAGTGTTTTCTTCATGTCATTTTCTTCACAATGAAATATTGTACGGTACTCTTTACAAGATTACATATCACTTGTAATCGATTACATGTTTCAAGTCAATTGTTTTATAATTTGATTACTTTTATGAGGAGTAATCACAATAATAATTTGATTACTTTTGGGAGTACTCAGATTACTTGTAACCGTTAATATTTTCTTTACGTGCACTTTGGAATGGCACTCTTTGTGCGAAGTTTTCTACTAAGTAATTCTCGAGCCGTCTCCGACAAATGGATGGTTTACCAAACAAAATTGGTAAACTGACTACCAATTGGTAAAATTGGTAATCCATTCTAATAACATAGAGTACAAAATACTCACAGTTTTTAATTGCGGCAGCAGAGAATGGCGTTTGGAAAATCTGAAATAATTGACAAGGTAACTGTTAATTTTCCACGTGACGGTCAATTGCTTTTTTTTCAAGTAATCGATTAATGTTAATTTAATGCTTATTAAACAAGAAGAATTGTTGCTGTAATCGATTGTATTTGTGTGTTACCTGTACAAGATAAGTCGAAATCATCCTTGACAAGCAAAAACAAAAACAATAACTGCGGAGCAAACACCAAACCCCCCCAGAAATCGGTTTGCCACTGTTGGTGCGATATTATTGTGTTTTCGACCCTTCTATTATATACGTTTTTTAGACAACATTATTGCCATTACCATAAGAACTAGAACAATACAATTTAAACTACAATTAGCTAAAATTAGGGACAATCAAAATGAGAAATTACCTTGGCACATTATATATATATATATATATATATATATATATATTTAAACTATATTGCACACCTTCAGCATATTGCAAGTGCAGAATTTCACCCCAATATTTTCCGGTTCTTCGACCTCTGAGCCCTAACTGCGCAATTTGTTGCACCAAAGTCTTTTAACCCATTGAAGGAGTATTTTTATGCAGTAAAGCAGACAAAAAAGTGCGTGCACGTGTCGGCAAAGTATCAAATAAATTGCAATGCCAGATTCGAATACAAATGACACTAAACCAAGAATGACGCTATTTGCCTCAATTCATTTGCCGGCTTTACTCTATATATTGTTAGGAAGAAGAGTACAATGCACCCCGGCTGCAAAGATCGCGCAAAAAGCTCGATCCCACGGCAATGGTCGCTTGGACTATTCTCAATATTAGTCGACTCTCCATCTCTCTCGTCATTAAATCGTCTCTCATTCAACATCCTTTCAGGTGGTAGAGGTGCGTAATTTTTCCATCCTCTCAACCGCGTTGGTTCATATGAAAACCTCGGTCTGGAACTCCGCAGTGGCCGGATCACCATCATGATGCAAGGAATTGATAACGGTGCCCCTGCTCCGCCCGCAGCGGTAGCAACCACCTCAGCAGCGGCACCATAGAGTAATATACACAAGGTAAAGAGCGGACAGTGCCATAGGCCCCAGCGGCCCAGATAGACCAGTGACAGCTAGCTCTCCTAGCAAGCGGCATTAAGCATAAGCGGGTTCCGGTTCCCGTCAAGTTAGTTTCGGTTTCGGCTTGGGCATTTCATGCTGCCGTTCTCCGGTACCCATCTCTTTCTCTTTTTTCCCTCTCTTTCCTCCTCACCTCCCTCCTCGCTAGGCTCTCGGGAGCTACTCGACTCCCGGAGCCGCTTCTTTTTTTTTAATGTTGACGCAGTTTTATTTTAATTTTTACGATGAAATTTGTGCAAAATGTGTCAAACAAAATTGTTACTTCTCAAAACAGAGGTGTATATTTTGTTTGTTTACTTTTTATACTGTTAAACATTGAAGTTACACAATCACCACATTGACTCCTAACTGGTGGAGCATTTTGGGGTCAACAACAGAAAGTGATCCGAAAACATTTTATTGGACCTCATTCATATATACAGGATTTACTTGAGGCGCTCTGTCTGTTTTATAAGAAAAAGATTCTCACAAAAATAAATGAATATGAAGGAGTTCGGTATATCGTACACTTTGTAATAGAATTTTAGCGGAACCAAGTTAACAAAAACTTTCTACAGGGAAAATTCTCGCTTTCCCAACGACTTGGGCACAGGAAGTAAGTGCAGAAATAAATAAGACATCGCTATCATTACCAGTTATAAGAGTATAATAAGAGTGCAAAGCATACAACGGAGAGTACAAATTCTCAATTTCAGGCTAGTATAAAACACATGAATCGGCATAGCCTGAAACACACTGTGGGAGAGCCATTACCAAACAATGAAAACTCTATTCAGAATCTGGCAAGATTCAACGTCCCTAAACATTCCCCGAAATACATTTAATCAAAAAGTAAATATGGCGAAAAAAAAAAACGCGGCTAAAAAATTATACATAGTGGATATAAAAGTGGATGCATTTTCTTTCGAATCTATAGCCTCTACACATTATTTTTATAGGAATTCTGTAGAAAGTGGATAAATACTTTTGCAAGGGGGCCGTGATACACATTTGTTGGAAATAAGGGAATTGGAGTGCAAGGTACACTGCTCAATTAGTAAGCACTTTCTGTTTTTGGTTTGGCAACCGCCTCTGTTAATACACTATTAACAGTTAAACCTGTCTCGTTGCTTACTAGCCACTGAAGAGTGCAACCGAACTTTGTCCAAATTCCGGTTAAGAAATCAAACATGTCAACATAAGCGTATTCTGCAAAACAATTTTAAAAACCCTTTGTGGTACTCCTCTGGGCAAAGTCTAAAACCACCCAGACCTCAAAGTGTGCGATACAAGGCGGCACACACTCTTCGAACATGTGTCACACTCTCTATTATGGGAAGAAAGTGATTTTCTAGTTGCTGAATGAAATGAAAGGCAGCCTGTGATGGTACTACTAAGTTCCCGAAGAATTTTCCAGGCATGTGGTATGCTTTAAGAACAAGACAGTACTGGTGAGTGAGGCCTGGTCAAGTTATTAGACTCATCCCTCAGCAGCTGAGAACAGCCACAACTGTGGCTTGTCTGCTCAAGGAAATGCTTGATCAAATAACCCCCAACGTAATAAGTGGACGACTCATCAATTATGTTAGACCTGATGTCTCATGTCAGGTCAGAAATATCCGCTACTGGTGGGAAGTTATCAATTGGAAGACATTCCTCATTGTCTGCTATTGAACTTTGTGGGAACCTGGCAGTCCCCATCGTTCCTGTCGCCAGGGGCGCACCTCCCCTTTTCCCCCTCTCCTCCGGCAACATCTCCGTGACATCCTCTCCACCCACCGCACGTGTGATTGGTGGGAGTGATACGCCAGGTGGCGCTCTCCCGAGCACGACTTTAGCTGATAAGGAGGGACAGCGTCCGGCGCGGGAGGCTTCTCTCCTCTGGCTTGCGACCACCACCGGCACCGGACACAACATCGGGCCGCTTCCCCTTCGGGGGCTCCGGCGAGGCCACGACATCGGCACGGCGGGCAGCCATCGGCATCCTGGATCCGGCGACGACATGGGGCACGGGCAAGTCAACACCAGCCCGGGCCGGCGACCATCGGCCGACCAGAGTTCCCGCGGCACCACCCAGAGGCAATAAACGGTCACAACAGAGAACGGTGTGGCGTTGTTCACTCGGGGACGAGCTAGGGGAATGGGGAAACCCCACAAAATGGCGCACCAACGTGGGGCCTGCTCGTTCCTGGGCGAATCGCCCGCAATCCCACGCTGCTCTGGTGACCGTTGCTCTGGCGCCCGGAAGACGCCGTCGCCGCGGGAAGCTCTCCCCAGGCATGCCCAAGATCCCGCCGCCGGTTCCCCCAAGATGGACGCCACCCGCCCAGGCCATCCCGGAGCCCCTTTGTTTGCGTCGCCCACGCAGAAGGAAGACCGTATGGACGCCACCCGCCCAGGCCATCCCGGAGCCCCTTTGTTTGCGTCGCCCACGAAGAAGGAAGACCGTGTGAGTTCGCACCTTCGACGACTCTCCGGCCGCGTTAGTTGGCTTAGTATCGTCAGTTGTCTTTACGCGTTTCAATGACTATTTTAGTATTACATTTTGTTGTGAGTTGGACTTGTGTTCCGTTTTTGTATTTTCCGTTCGCACCACGTGGGTGAACGTTTTTCGCGCTGGGGTCAGTTTCTCCGTCGCGTTCTGATCTTGTATTGTCTTGCTTTTTACGCTAAGCTTCTGAGGGTTGCGGCCTTTTCCTCCGCGTCGCTTTTAGTATTTTGGTTATTTGGTCGTGACCATGCGCTCCTTTTCATTGTTCTTAGAGTTAGGCCTAGGTCTTTGTTTGAATCGCTCCTTTGTCGTGTCGCGGGTTTTCCAGGGTAGTTAAGGTACTGTTGAGGCGCTATCTTTATTTAGGAAAGGGAATGGTTATCAGGTTTTATAGAATACAGATAGTATTCGCGGCGAATGGTTAGGAGAGAAAGGCAGATTACGTGATTGTTTCCATTGCGTAACCCCACATAAAATGTTCTCCAGGCTTGAGGCGAACCTTTTTCCGTTAAATTGGTTCTTTACGCGCCACCAACTTCGTCTTAGGCGTAGTACAGATTTTATTACTTCCGAAGGCGATTTCGAGACCGAGCGGGCACCTTGTGTCCGGCGGGAATCTATGGTTAGCAACAAGAGTAGCGAAGGATCAGCAGTTCGGTCTGGGTTTGTAAATATACGCGTTTCTTTGGCTCCAAGGAGTCGGGCGGGGCGCCGGCCGTTAACGTCGCAAAGTAGCTGGTATTGCTATGACGGACTCCGGGAGTCGGGCCGCGCCCCCGCCGGCGCTGTATGCTGCTGGTATTGCAGTTGGCGCGAGGGTATTCTTCGGGATAGATTAGTTTCTGCTGATTCCGACGCACTTATGCAGCCCGTTTTAGCTTCCGCGAACGACCTTCGTTTGTTCGTGGTACGTGGTGGCGCTGCGCAGTCCGAGACGCACGGGAATCGTTTCGTTTTAGTTCGCAATTTCGGTGTGATGGTGACCGAGTGACTCTAAGACTTCCGCAAGTTATGTTGCTCGGAATCACCTGTTTTATGTGCTTAGATGCCGCCTACGTCGGTATCTCTCTCGGACTCGCGTGACTCAGGCGGAGGAGTGACACCAAGACCTTCGTTTTATCGGTTGTTCGGTGATGGGACGAGAGGTTATTGTTTCATTTTTGGTCAGACCGGCAGGTTTAAAGTACTAGCCGTCTGGCGAGCGGGAGGTTAGCTTCGGAGATGTGCGAGACCGGGCAGGTTTAGAGTACTAACGGTTTTCGCTGCAGTGATGAGCGCCTCGGTGTGGAGTTGCAAGCGCGTGTTGGAACACAGTGGGAAAACTGTAGATACCGCTTCGGAGTTTTTCGGTGCAGAAAAACAGGGTTCTGGAGCTCGTCCCCACCACCGGATGTAATCTTGCGCGAATAAGTTTTCTGTTGTAGATTCGGAATAGCTCGGCATGTTGGAGCGTTTTGGTTTGCTTTCTCGCTTGACTCGGACCGGTCCCAGCGCTTGCAGTAAGACTTTTCAGTTATGCGGTGCGGGGATTGGTTTGGCGATAGCGCGTACGCATTCTAATCCGCGAGTTCGTAGTCTTTTGTTCAGGTTAGTTCCAAGAGAGATAATCCGTTTTGAGCTCGCTGCTTTTCGACCCCTTTGTCTTGCCATCTTCAGTGCTGCGTCAGAGCGTTCTGGACTGCTTGCTTGCTTGAGCCGGACCCGTCTCGGTGCTTGCAAGAAGACTCCTTAGTCATGCGGTGCCGGGATTTGGTTCGGTGATAGTGGGTACGCTTTCTAGTGCGCAAGTTCGCAGTTCTTTGTTCAGTTCAGTTAAAAGATACTCCGTCCTGAATTAGCTTTTCCTAAAACGTTTCGGCTTTGTTGTTTTTTAGTGTCGGGAAGTGCACTGCATCCGCGTTTGTTTACGGTTTTATATTATTGTGTCGCGATAGGAGATTGAGTTGTTTAGTAAGCGTTTCGTAGTGTTGGTAATTTTAAGTGTTTGCGTGTTCTGGGACTTCGCTACGTGGAGTGCGCTGGGACTCTTCAGTGCTGTGTGTGTGTGTGCGCGACTGTGCGGCCTCCACGTACTCGGACTCGAGATTTGAGGGGAGGGTAGTGTGGGAACCTGGCAGTCCCCATCGTTCCTGTCGCCAGGGGCGCACCTCCCCTTTTCCCCCTCTCCTCCGGCAACATCTCCGTGACATCCTCTCCACCCACCGCACGTGTGATTGGTGGGAGTGATACGCCAGGTGGCGCTCTCCCGAGCACGACTTTAGCTGATAAGGAGGGACAGCGTCCGGCGCGGGAGGCTTCTCTCCTCTGGCTTGCGACCACCACCTGCACCGGACACAACATCGGGCCGCTTCCCCTTCGGGGGCTCCGGCGAGGCCACGACATCGGCACGGCGGGCAGCCATCGGCATCCTGGATCCGGCGACGACATGGGGCACGGGCAAGTCAACACCAGCCCGGGCCGGCGACCATCGGCCGACCAGAGTTCCCGCGGCACCACCCAGAGGCAATAAACGGTCACAACAGAGAACGGTGTGGCGTTGTTCACTCGGGGACGAGCTAGGGGAATGGGGAAACCCCACAACTTTCATGGTGCAAAAATATTGACAACTCCTGAGGAGGTCAGCCTTGTCATCCTCTACCTTTCCATTGTTCGACAGTTTGAACAGTTTCTTTATCAGTATGTGTTTTAGTCCTGAGGTGAACTGATACACATTTAGGTTTTTATTCCAGCCCAGCATTTGTCATATAGCTCCAAGGATGCTTTCAAGTGGGTCTTGCTGCAGGCGTCGTGTAAGAAAGAACTTAAAGTCATAGCTGTTTGAAATCTCCTCCCAGAGCATGAGGACACTCTTTATAGTAGGTAACCACCCCATGATGATTTGTGGCTACCTCCTACTTTGGAACTTGCATGCTGAAATCCATCCGACTTGCTGGTGAAAGAAATCAAGTATCTCAGATTCTCCTTTCAGAATGGCATGACGCAACTTCTGTCCTGTCTTCTTGAATTGTAAGATATTTAGACAATCAAAAAGTCTGTCCATCCTATCGTAGAAATAAGCTGGAGCCATGGCTGCCTCAGGAAGCTCCTTGGCATAAACAAAGGATAAGACTGCGAGACAGACTGAGGCACTCAGTACCTGTGTGGCAAGCTTTACTTTCATGTTACTCTAAGGGTTTTGAAAACTGTGTCTCAGTAAGTTTCGGAGCCAATCGCAACCTCATCTCATGGGTAGAACGACAAAGTTCAACAATATGGGACTACTCAATGACCTCATTTTCAATGCAAAATTTGTGTGCTTGGAGATTGTTCCTGGTTGTTTTGATGAGGTGCGGAACATCGAAGTTAAAGTAAACATGTTCATTGTCAGCTTCAAAAATTGCTTATCAACAGACACACCAAGCTGGTAGGCCAAGCTTACGTTTGAAGCCCCCTGTTTACAGATCTAAGCCTTTACTGTGAAGCCAACAGTCTTAAGCTCCCGCAAAGAGAGGAATGAGGAGACTGCGGATAAAAGAAGACGGTGTTGAAGTATGCACAACAGTGTATGCAAGGGGCTGAACCCAGCTCCTGAAATTCCAGAGCACAACAACCAAGGCTCCATCTGCAACACCGTTCAACACCGTCATCTGTAAATCCATAGACAATGTCGTGCGCAGGGTCATAAGTCAAGTTCTTTTACAAAACAATCTCATCGAAAATCGAGGTGCACACATGATTGCAGCCCGACAGCCCGACGGAAACAACAGAGCGAGAAGCTCAAGCCGCTCGGCTCCACAAACTCACACCGAGCATGCGAGCACGCGGGCGGTCATGCGTCACCTTGCATTGATGCAAAGCTGACCGAACACGCTGCAGCAGAAAGCACAGACGGACGGCACGCACGGCACGGACGAACGACGCACGGACGAGCAGAGGCCATGCAGAATGATGCTCAGGCGACGGCGTGACGTAAGGTTCAGGCAAGCAGGCGGTCGGGCAGGCCCACGGCAGGCCATGGCAGGCGCCATTCATCACGTGGTTTTTGTGACGTATTAGATTAAAACTATTTAGTCGTTTTAAGTACTTTAACATATTTCTAAAGCATAACAATTTAAAAAATAAATACTTCTCACAGAAAGAGTTCTAACTAATTTTAACCAAATTACAGAAAAGCGCCACGTAGCGGAGGGCATTAAACGCACTATCTGGGCCGCGAATCGGCTTCTGTGTCCTCTCTTTACGTTTACTATATTACTCTATGGCGGCACAGCCTCCAGCTCACTCGGGAAACAACCGGCTACAAGACCTGCCACGTTTAGCGGACCAACCACGATTCAGATTCAAATTGACGGACATACATTTACAGCTCTAGTAGATACGGGAGCCGCCAAGTCATCTGTTGCCGAAAGTATTCGCCGCCGCTTGAGAAAGCGGCTCACGCCCGGTCATGGACGCCTGCTGCGCATGAGTAGAGGGGAGTTGATTCGACTCCTCGGCTAATCAGCACTGTACGCGCTCCTCAGAGGCAGCCAGCATGTTGTCATTTTCAGTGTATTATCAAGGTGCGTTGCTGACGTCATCCTGGGGAGCGACTTTTTGGCTTCACACGAGGCCTTCATCCAGTGTGCGAGTCACGAGCTCCATCTAAACACAAGCGACATGGAGCTGCACTTGTCAGGATTCACCCCGGTTGTACTTCGTGAGAGAAATGACGTAGCGCTACCTCCTCTGACAGTTGTTGATGTGAACCTCATGCACGAATTTTGGGGTTTTAGTGGCTCCTGCGGTATCGCCGATCCTATTCTAGGAAACTTTGCAAAGAAAGACGTTCTGGTGTCGTATTCCATCCCCGCGGTAAAAGCAGGACTAGTTCATTTGCCCATTACAAATACTTAGCAGAACCACTCATACTATCTTGTGGATCCCCTATTGCCACCATTCAAACGTGTGGCGAGTCTGCCATTGCCGCTTTTTCTCCAGAACCTTTCACTACTACGTTACGAGCCGCTTCCACCGACGGTTCGAGCGAGCGTACCACTAAGAAGATAACCACTTCTTTGATCTCTGTCGAATATTAAGCACTAAGCAGCCTTCAAACAGCGTACAATGTATTGTTTGATTTCGATCTGCGCACTCTTACTAAGATGACGACCGTTAAACACTGGATCAACACCGGTACATCAACTGCACTCAAAATCCGGTCATACAAAATTTCACAATCGGACGCAAGACGATACAAGAGAAGGTCGTCGTCATGTTAGAAAAAAACAACAAAAACGTTCAGCCTTTCCACTGTCGTGAAGAAGGAAGACCATCGGAGCTGTACTCGATACACTGTGTGATTCTTCTTCGTCGTCATCTGTTTTTCGCGCTGTTTCCTACGATGAATTCCCACCAACGCGCCCAACTATCCATTCTTCTATTATAGCTGGAAAGCTTGCCGCCATCTACGAGTGATGGCGGAAACCATACTGGTTGTGTGCTTGCCACCGTCGCTTATAGATGGCGGTAGCTGTCCAGGTAGGTTTGTGTCGACATACACGGACACGATCCTGGGAAACCTAGCCCTTAGCAGCTCCGCTGTAAAAAAAAAGTTATTGAACTTTCGTTTAGTCCTTTGTCGTCGCTCGTAGCCCTGTTGTTAAAGAGAGATGGTACTTTGCAATTTTACGTGGAATTCCATCGCTTAAACAAGCGATATTTGACGATCCTTCCCATCGGCTTCGTCATGTTTTTGACTGCTTTCGCGCTGCGAACCTCCACCTGAACTCTAAAAGTGCAAATTTGGAGCTGAAGAAATCAAGGTTCTGGGCCACCTGGTGGGTGTCGACGGCATTTGCTCTGTCCAAACAAGATTCAAGCGAACTTCGAATTCCCGGTTCCTTAAAATTTAAAAGATCTTTGCGGGTTTCTTGGCCTTTGCACATATTTTCAAAAATGTAACGGGGTTTTTCTAACCTCACCGACCTCCTCAACAGATTGCTTCGTGTTGGCAGTGCTTCAATTTGGTACAGCTCAAGTAGACGTAATCGAAAATCTGAGGCATGTCCTACTTTCTGTGCAAATTCTTGAAAGTTTCAATTAAGGCGCCGATACCGAAGTTCGCGCAGATGCCAGCGGTCATGGCTAACGTGCTGTCCTTGCACAAAACATTTATGACACCCTTTTTAAAAACCCTCTATCGGTCCCACCATGATTACTGAAATGTTTTGACGTACGCTTCAAATATTCTGAAGGGTTTGAGTTGACCATCGAAGTATTCTGATTGGCCTGATATCCCCTGAATAATTTTTTAAGTGTGTAGGAGACCCGTCATAGTTTTTTAGAGGCCCGTGGGGTCTGCCTCAAGATTTCCCGTGAAAGCATGGCACCCATCAAAATTGTTTCAGCGGGTCTGTAGAAGAAATAACGTGACCCTTTCGAATATATGCGTCGGGGACGCGGCTTTGCAATTTTGTATCGGACGGCCGCAACGATCGGACGCTCGGTGTCGACTTCCCGTCCCATGCGTTCGACCTATCTTCTGGAGCAGCTCAGTGTGCGGATCAGGGAGGTCTCTCAGCGCCCTGTTTCTTGCGCCTATGCGTCTGTCCGGCTTAAAGAGTTCATCCAGCGAGCTAAAATGACGCCACCGCGACGGCACCAGGGACGGCATCGTGACCGTGCTCAGGATTTCTCAGCGGCGGACGTTGCTTTCGAGTTTGTGGTTTGCGCTAAACGTGCTACTGACAGTGTGTGTGTGTGCATGAAGTGCACGTGCTCGGTTTATGACTTGAACTCCTCTACACCTCATGAATTTACCCAGCGATAATGTGAGTACCTCAGAATATATATTTTTTTACAACAAATAACTTGGTTTTCCCTGTTTGATCTGATTGTTTTATCTACAATTGTGGGCAACCTGAGGACCCAAAGCGCTGGCCCAGGTTTCCCACCTGCCAAATCGTCAAAGGTAATTTATACCTCGAGGTTACCAAGGGCAGGTGGCAACGCGAGCGGCACTCCGCCGTAGATAGACGGACGTCGCAGCGTATGCGCGGGGGCTTTTGGGAGCCTCGACGTCTCAAGACTGCAGCAGGCAAACCAGTACAACAAGGGAAGGAGAAATCTGCAGTTCAAGGTAGGGAATCTCGTACTGAGGCGAACTCATCCGCTGAGTGATGCAACTAGAGGCTTCACGGCCTCTTTAGAAAAGAGTTGTTATGGCCCTTACCGTGTTAAAAAAACAGCTGTCCATTCTGTTTTACGAGCTGGTGCGTTGCGAATCTGGGGAAGTGTGCGAGTCTATTCATATCGCCTACCTAAAAGCTTTCTATGCACCTGAGGAGGTTGATGTGTTGCAGGTTCCAGATGGCGACAGTCCGGACGACCTCTCAGAAAATTCCACACCGTCTCTGCCGCGATAAAACTTGAGACGGCGGTGAAGATGACAAAAAGTAGCAGGAGCTCTAAGTACATTATATTCACGCTCTCTTCGGTTTTTCGGGGGAGAGGAGAAAGTAGCCATGCTCCCGAATGCAAAGTGGGGCAGGCATCGTTTGTGTGCGCGGCCACTCTGTCCTGCCACGCCATGGCCTCATGGTGCTTTAATTTCTAGTTCCTCGTGCCAGACACGTAGTTGCGGCGACGCATCAGACACACCACAGCAGAATTGGTACTTTCCGGAAGTACTGAAGTAGGGCTCGTGCTCGCCCATCTGCGAAGACCCCCGCTGACGCAGAAAAAAGGCCCCCAAGGCCTTCTAAGACGTCCACAATTTTTTTTCGAAGGGGAAGATGTGTGGTTAATCTGGGGATTTAAAGCGTTTGGTCCAGGTTGCCCCTCCGACAATTGTCAGTGGTCATCTGCACCGCGAGAGAGCCAAGGTTAAGCGGCGACGCGAGCGGCACTCCGCCGCTGATAAAAGGGCGTCGCAGCGTATGCGCGGGGGGCTTTTGGAATTGCGGCGTGGGCGATAACGGTCATTAAATGTCTACGCGTTGTTGAACCGGTTTGTTGTGTGATTCCCTAAGATGGCTAGTTGCAAGGGAATTCCCACAAGCTGCTTGCGTCCATGTTTGAATACACGTTGGTTCTTATCGTATTTTTGAGTCGAGACGTGCATGTACAACTCAATGTGTGAAATAAACTACTAATAACGTTTTAAACTGCATTTTTTTATTTATGGGTCAGGGTCGTTTGGGCGTCTAAAGGGTTGAATTGAAGGGCTTGCAAGGTTTAAAACCTGAAGGGGCTTTGAAGAGCTAAAGGAGTTTGAGGTTTAAATGACTGAGGAATTTGATGGGCTGAAGGGTTTGAAAAAATGCATAAGGACCGAAAGGTATTCTGAATAAGGCACCCATGGAGCAATCGCGTATACTAGCCGAAGACTTACAAAATGTGCACGAAACTACATAATTACCGGACGTGAATGCTTAGAAGTTATATGGGCAATTTAGACATTTCGCCCATATCTTTGCGATATTAATTATAGTATTGCGACAGGCCATCACGCCCTCTACCGTCCTGCAAATCTTAAGGACCCAAGTTGTTGCCTGGCACAGCAATCACTCGAGATTCAAGACTACGTCTTTACCATCCTCTAAAAGCCAGGAAAGCGCAACCTGGACGCAGACGGTTTATATCGATGTCCTCTCCTTATTGATTCTTTTTTGCGCGACACAATAGATGGAGTTATTATCGCTGTAGCTTTGGATAGCATTAATATAGCGGATTCCCAATCATTTTACAAAAACCTGGTACCCCTTGCTCATTATTTCTTTGGGCGCACTGCTTTCCCTACGCGATAACTGCATGGGCGTGCGCGTCCTTTGACGCTTCATGATGGTATTCTATACAGGAACAACTGTGAACCACAAGCACGCCCTTGGCTTCTGCGTGCACCCCGGGAACTTCAAAAGGAAATTACACGAGCTCATCATGATTACCTGACGGCCGTTCACCAAGGTTTTAGCAAAAATTACCTCCGGGTCCGCGATCGGCATTTTTTAATGGACATGCACCGCACTATCAACAAATAGGTCCGCAGTTGCCACCTTTCCCGAAGGCAAAAAAAGTCGAACGACAAGGACATCCGGATTTCTTCAATCTATTCTTCCAGCTATAACGTGTTTGAACAAATCGGCATTGATTTTTGGTAACGTTCACACCTTCTAGCACCAACAACCGAGGGGTATCGTCGCCGTCGAATACCTGACACGGTACACTGAGACTACGTAGGTTCCCCCGCCCATTGCCCAAGAAGTCGCATATCTTTTCCTCAATAAAATTATACTGCGACACGGAGCCTCCCAAGTCATCATTAGTGATCGACGCCCACTGGTTATCACAAACATCATTGAGAAAACTCGGCGCCTCGTTAACACAATACACAAGTTAAGCAGTGGGTACCATCCACAAACCAATTGACTCACAGAGTACCTTAATTGAACGTTATCCCAAAATATATTCATCTATATAGACGACCCTCACACTAATTCAAATGACAGCATCCTATAAGTAACGTTAGGCCTGCAACACTGCTCAATAAACAACAACGGTATTCTCGTCCTAATACCTTTTCTACGCCCATGAGCCTCTTACGATCAAAGATCAGTTCTTGTCTTCACTAAAAAGAAGCCGGCGACTGGAACTCAACGACAATGTTTGACGAGCGGAAAATACTCGTCGACTTGCCCGACTTCATACCCTACAGCAACAGCAGCAAGTTCATCACGTCGAAAGACATGATATTGTTTCTTAAAAAAAACTGTAGAGAAGGTTACTCTGGCCACACCCCTACTCCAGCCGGGACGGTCAAAAAAACTTATAAAAATTAGTAGGACCCTAAATTATACTCTGTCACCTTTCTTATTCAAATTATGAAGTCTCACCAATTTTTGCGCCACGACATTTTTGTTTCAAGTCTACGGACGCTGCCCACGTCGCTAGAATAAACGAAATTAAGCTCAGTGCGCAGGCGAGCTGGTGGAAGTTCGCCATGATGATTTTAACCCGATGCTGTGTAGAAGTAGGAATTTTTGTTTTACAGTGGAAGAGAAGGTACCAGGGAGAGACAGCGTCCTTAACACAGCAAATAATGGTATTCAACCTACATTCTTATACAAAACCTACAACCACCAGAAAACCACCGAACATTCTGTTTCTCATGGTCGCGCCCACAACCCTCACCCACATCGCAAAACAAACTAAGTGAGGAGACCTACAAAGCACAACGACATTTTGGGCTTAGACAAAAAACCTGCTTGACAGCTAGAAGTAAAAATAAGAATACAATGCTTTCGAACTACGTCACACACACTGAGATAGTTTTGGTTGCCTTCGACTTAGAGGAATTCAATAGCTTTTTTCTAATCCAACCAAATTTATCACTGTGGGTTTATGTCGTAGTTCAAAAGCATTCCATATTTTGTGACCCCTAGCTGTTTAGAAGGCTTTTACAGCGGATCTGCTAAAGGCTAGTTTCACCAGGATCGTGTCCGCCAGCAAATAAATTTCGACACAACCCTCCGGACAGCCACCGTCATCTATGAGCCACGACGGCAACCATGATTGCCACCGTCGATCATAGAATGCGGCAACCTTTCCTGCCTTTCCACTGTGGCTTGTCGACTTGCAGCCGGCCATTACTTAATTCCCACCATAGTTCAGCTTCGCTGGTCTTCCTTCTTTACCAAAGTGGAAAGGTTGAATTTTTTTTGTCTAAACCGAAATATGGGTACGCTTTGTAGGTGGCCTCACTTATTTTCTTGTGTCATGTGACTAAGGGTTGTGCGCGCGACCTTGAAAAACAGGATGTTCGGTGGTTTTGTGGCGGTTTTAGGTCTGTCTATATGGAGATTGGTTGAATAAAATTATTAGCAGAGTTAGACAAGCTTTGTGTTCCTGTTCTTTTCTCTTCCACAGTAAATTATATTTCCTTCATCAGCCCCAGTCTCGGGTTAAATTCATCAGTCTATAATGAAGCCATTCAACAGATCACATGATGACACATCAAGTTGACCGACATCCGGACCTCTATTCAACCGGCGCGAAATGTTAGGAAGACAATGCCATGACCGTGCAAAGAGCTCGAGCCCACGACAGTTCTCTCGGTTAAATCGTTATATCAGTCAATTATCAACCTCTCTCGTCATTAAATCATATTTCGTTCAACATCCTATTATTAAAGTTTGGGTAAGCCGTTCGAAAGAAAAAAAAATCATTCTCCTTAGTTGCATAGGACGAGATTGCTTGCATCCCAGAGCAAGATTCACATTAAATTTTAATGGCCAGAAAAAATCACAGACTGAGCACCATGCCATCAAGCAGATCGTCGGGCAGCTGTAATTAAGAGCAATTTCACAGTATTTAGTTGACTGGGGTAAACAGGTAAAAGTATATATTTTTTATATTGCTTTGATGTTCCCAAAATGCCTGAATTTTTAGCATCTTCTCTTCTCAAAAATGTTTTCTTTTTATCTTGAAAACGATTTCATCTATGGGCAACTTTTTTATAAACCACAGGCTATAAATAAGGTTTGATTTTTTTTCTAACGGAAATTTCGATACCACTCTTACAATGCCATCTGCGAGCCTCAGCCCCAGGCTCCAGTCTAACAGCTTCAGTGCAGTTAGTGCAACAATCACGAGAAAAAGACAATACAAAAAAGCACCACCAAAAACTGTTGATTGTACATCATGATTTAGAAATCAGTGTAACTATTGTTATAAAGGTTGGAAAAAGTATCTTCATAATTTTTCGTTTGCGCGCTTCACAGAAAATTTGTTTTCAAACAAACTCTTATCCCGGCCATGATTGCTCGGGCTGTGTGGGTTTATGGTGCTGATGACCCCTTGAGCTCAAGGGCCTGAGAGTTTTTGTTGTACTCGAATATATGTTTTATATCACATGTTAAAATTATTGACGGGCATTTTGGGATTGTAACAGCCAAGCAAGTTTTGCAAAGATAACAGCCAAGCAAGCTATTGAAAGAAATAACTATATAAAAAACTACATATGCGGGCCTATGGCTGAGGGAGCCCCTCAGCTGCATTTTTTTAAACACATGAAGAATCTTTAGTTGAGAAAGGTTTGTTAGAACCGTTGATCAATTTTTGAAGTGAATGAATGACTGTCGAGGCCTTTGCCGCCCTTCCCATTGCATACATAATGCTGAAGTGTCAAACATAGAGCTCATCAAGCCAAACATGATTGTGAAATAACCATCAATATCGCCCGTTCAAGAGACATGCACCAAACAAGATTGTTATGGTGCGAACGACGCTGACACAACGTCACCATCGCCGCCATCTTGTGACAGGTCTTGCATGTACTGTGCGGCCGCGGCGATGCGGTGACTCAGAGCAAACGAGGCATGCAAGCGTTTCCAAACACGCGGGACAGCAATGCACAGAAACGAAAGCAACCTCACAGTGGTTTGGTGTCTTTTGTACAGTTTTCTCCGAGAAAAATACTTTAAAATCTTGTTTCAAAATAATTCTTGAGAACTTAGAAGAAATGTTTGACTCATTTGACCTTGTTTACCTACACGAAGAAAATATTAAAAGATAGCTTTCATTCATAGTTACGCGGCGATATGTATTTCTTAGCAAAGGTAGTGATTAGCCTATAGCCAAATTCCTCTCGTCATTCATATTTAATACAGTCCTAGCATGTGATGCAAGCCAACTTAACCTTTGCAACTGAAGTATAATTTTTGTTTTACCAAAGCGTACCTAATAATATTTAAATGTGATATTATTTGGAAAAAAAAATTATCATAATGGTTCGAGTAAGTGCAGCCCATAAAGGCCACACCACAACGACGTGCATGGTAACCATCTGCATGAGTGATTCACAAGCGTTTTTCTTCTTGCTTTTAAGCATTTCTGGTTGTCAAGTAATATTTTGAAGATTCATATTTATAGAAAAAGCACTTTTCGACCAGAGGCAGAGGTATAAACAGCGACTATCCATGATCTATGATTACAGGCGACGTAACTGAATGGAGTGCTTTATTTTAGCAAGGATTGATGTTTTCAGGTTACACATAATATTGTAAAAAATATATAATAGAAACTGCATCACTGTAAAGTAGTTTTAGCAACGTCTGTTATTATTGAGCTCACCAAGCACATTGTGGTAAAGCCAGCATTGCCGAGCCTTAGATAATGTCAAAAGGCGGCTTATTGAACTGGTTGTTCCCAAAACACAACACAAGGTTAACCAATAATTATATCCACCTCATGAGCAATCCACTAAAAAGTTATAAAAGCTAAATATTGGGTAAAAAAATGAACCATTTAAAACTTTTTAGGATCTATACATATCTTGACATAAAAGATTGACCTACTTAACTGGTTGTCACCAAAATACAACTAAAATGACATCAAATGTTTTGTATACTGTAAATAATAACGTCATGGTCAACCGACTCAAAGATTTATAAAATGAAATTGCCTTTTCAAAAACATCGACCTCAAATGTCTCAAATTTTTAAAGTTCTAGCAAGTTTGGAGCAATATTTAATTAATTTCATATAACTCACACAAAAAAAACAATATATATTTAGATAGCTTCTCTTTAAAGCTACACACTGATGGTTACTTTATGTAACAGTGATCAATGGTTCCGTTTCTACAACAACCTGAATTGGAGGCAAAAGTACTCGGGTTATCAAGTTTGCAATCTTAAAAAAGGCATAATATAATAAAAAGGTAATTTATTTAAATAAAAATACGTCGTAAATATTTTGAGAGGTGAAAAGTTATTAGCAGTCCGGAAAAAAATCTACTGTTTGTAAACAACAGCCAAATGTTCAAAACAAAATTAAATAGATATTTTGGGGCATTTCAAGGGTGGCTGTGCGGACTTGTTTTATACAAGAAGGTTTAAGTTATTTTTTAAAGTGCAGTTTTATTGTATCTTTTTAGTTGAGCTATTATATATATTTAAATGTCTAAAACAAGTTTGGTCGAATTCAAATGAAACCACCCACACATATAAAAACGTGTATGTATGGGACAAAAGATCTACCGAATGTTTACGGATTGAAAAATAATATTAATATTAATTATTGTTTAACATGTTGGGCGAGGGAATCTCCTCCCGCTAGATGTAGCTTCATAGCCCCATATTAATTCTAGTGAAGTCATAATAAAGCATGTTGTAGTCGGTTGTTGCGTCCGTATATAGGTCTTTGGAAGCCCTACAGCACTCATACTTGTGTGCAAGTACGATATCAAAGCACTACATCTAAGCACTTGCGTGATAAGCAATGCTCAGGTGTCCTAACTGATTTCGCAGATCTTTGCTGGGACGATGCATATAATTTTTATATGGTAGATAATTCTTGATCATTTTATCTCAATAAATCATTCTTTCTAATATGGAAGATGAATCAATTAGAAAGGGTTATTTTTTTCATATTCCCGCATTTTTTTCTAATTTGAACTGTGGAGGACGTTCTTAGAGCACGAATTATGTAAAAAAGATCTCACGAGCAAAAAGCGGCTGGATCTAAAATTAAAATTAAACACATAGGCGATTAGGTGCCTACGTTGTACGAAAATACAAGTTTGCATAGCCAGCCATAGCTTGTTTTGTACAAAACGCGCTCTTAAGAACGTCCTTGACAAGAATACCAAATAAGTTGCGAGTTTCTACTCGGAATCTCTAGAAGTAGAAAGAATGTAAAATAAACGAATAAAAAAATCGAGGCAGGCGGGGTTTAAACTCACTGCCTCCGCTTGGAAGGCGCGTGGGAGGCCAACTTTGTCGCACACGCGGGGACGTACTTAATTGTTATTCAAAGTGTATTACGAATTTGTAAACTTTAAATTATTTCTGATGTTTTTGGCTCCTTTAACAACATCGGGTAAGTACGGATATTATTTTTAAATAAATAAATATGTACCAAACGTTCTAAACTTGGTTTATAAAACTTATGTGGAATATACTTCACAACATTGAGAACTGTATTTGCGAACCTCATTGGCAAAAAACACGCTGGAAAAAAAAAAGCTTTATTTTATTTATGTGCGTGACGCATATGCAGCAAACGATATATCGTTCCTCTCAATTTCAGATTCACCATGACGCAGTTTCCCGCAACTCGAGTAAGACGAATCGGATTTCAGGAATATCAGATCTCAAAGAGAACGCGATATTGCGGAAAGAAATTCAACACGCTGCTCGAGATATTTGCGGACGCCTGAACGCCCGAGAAGTTTTATAAATTCGCTGCGTATATAATGAAAGTGCTTTCACTTTGGGCACCTTGCATGGAAAGATTTATTATTCCTCTCTTTTTAGCTATTTTTTACGGAAGAGCTTAGTTACATAGGCTCTCCTGGAGGGATCCTCGATGTGTATTCCCAAGTCGGTGCAAGAGGTAATTTGAATCCAGGGAATGAAGTCTGCTGGCAAAGCCCAAACGACTGTTTGAGTATCCTAGCTATGCTCAATCTCGAATTCGAAAAAAAAAACTGATATGGTTAGCAGTTTTTGTTTATTGAAAAAACCTCTTAAAATGGGTCGCAGTGAGAGCAGACACTTTTACCAGTCCTATGCGTCCTATATGTTTATCCCCCTTTTAATAACGCCATTTGTAAAATAATTCAAGTTGCCGAGTCCAAGTGAACTGCTTACAACCTAGACAAATAAATCTAGATTTTGAGTTGCTATGATTTAAGATGAGCAAGAAGCCTAGGAATAGGGGCAATATCCATGGGTCTTCAGACCGTACCAGTTTAACAATATGAAGCTACGTGTCGGTGGTGGTACGTCGCCTTAGATAGTTGAATGTTTGTACTTATTTTTCTGCGGGGCTACTGCCGGAAGAAAAGTTTAACCGTAAAAACAAAGAAACAAAAAAAAAACAACATGAGATAGCGAAATATTTCGACTTACGAATAATTAGCGGTTTATTATAGGATAACGCGTTCCTTCCTTAGAGAATGACGCAATGTGTTAGACGGAAAACAAGTGTGATGCGCAGGGATGCAGTACCTCATTCGAAATAATGCAATTCTAAAACATGTCTAGTCCGAAACATAAACGCATAACGCCTTCTCGGAGTGGCACTCTTTTGATTCGACAATTCAGAAATGAAGAACAACACACATTTGGATGTATATAGTCACCCTCGAAAAAACGTACGTTCCCTTTGGTAGCCGCTGCGCTAAATATCTGAAGTCTGCAGTTTTTACGCGAATATTGTGTCAGCGTTTGGTGTAGAATTCGTTTCAATTGCATAAAACACAAGTGCTGCATAAAACGTTTGGATTGTACTCGGGTTCGGTCACACACATCGCTCTGGAAGCAATGAAGAAGCTATGCGAACTTTGCGACTAGAAAAAGTCTTCTCCCGACTCTAACGAGGTTGTGCTGGAACGGCAATTCTTCGATGACTCTTGGGACCACGTATGGTCCCAAGGTCCATACATGGCTCTACGTGACGTCATGATTGGCAAATGGCGGGCCCCTCGCCATGCTAGTGGTCGACTGCGTACAGCAAGTGTGCGCTTGCCCATGGCGCGGCCAGTCTTGTATGTAAAGCTTTACATGTAACGTTTTTTGTGTTATTTTTATCTAGCTACTTTTTTTTTCTAACGGCGTAACGGCGTAGTTGTTGTTTTGGAGAGAGAGTGAGTAACGTATTTTCGTTACGTTTTGATGGAGGAACGAGTAACTGTATTAAGTTATTTCTGAAAAGGAATGTGTAGAACACCAATCACCCTATATAGTCTTCCCATGGCACACGCCTGTGACCTTTATGGCAGAAAGAGTAAAAAGAAAACCGCTAACATGAAAATCAAAAAGATACCCATGAACGCGTTAACAAAACTCAGGCCTTATTATCAACACAAAATATTAAAAGTCGATTACTACTTAAGAAAGACGCCCCATACAAAGTAACTGGGAAGTAAATCCTTCCTTAGAAGCTGAAGTAATGCGTTGCTTTTGTATCTCAGTTACGCGTAACCTACATGACGAATTGGAAGCTGCCGGTAAGTTCCGGGGTCAAAGTAAATGTGACATGAAAGACGAAGACAGGACAAATCCTCTTTCCAACTGCCAGCTTGAACATTTACTGGCGGTCCGCGATGGCGGTGGTGGATGCTGGCGTCGCAAACCGCCAATAAATGTTCAAACTGTCAGCTGGAAAGTTGTTTTCTCTTGTCTTCGTCCTTTGTGTCACTTTGCTTTTATCGAGAGTAACGAACATAGTTACTTTTTAAGTGAGTAACAAGTGAGGGTATTTATTCACTTTTTTAGTAACACCAACGTGCCTGGGTGAAGCATAACTTGCTTCACCCATAAGGCATAAGGCTACCCGGACATTCGCGGACCACCACTGGCTTTTCAACAAAGGAACGTAGTCCTTAATGTGCAAATTTGAGACAACTCTACAAGGTGCTTACCCCAAATTGCGATGACTGAGACGCGGGAAATAGTGCAAGCGTTGTTGCTATTGCACTATGTGCAGGAAGTGTCAAGGTGACAAAGACTCGCAGACGTGAAGGCATATTCAAGGTGGAAGTTTTCTATTCGAAAACCTGTCTCGTACGCAAAACAATTTTTACTGAATGGGAGAAAATAAAAAGCAGCGTATATAGATAAAATTCCACAATATTTTGATGAGCGACTTGGATCCAGGAGCCTCGACTGTTTGTTTTTTCAAGCAGAGTTGAGTAGTTCTGAATGACAAGGTGAAAGACTCTTTCTCAACCGTAACAATGCTGCAATTTCCGAGCTTGCGAATCGCTCTTAAACAACATAGCAACATGGGCCACCCTGTCACGTTCACTAGATGTTGTAGGGTTGCGTACTTTTCAGAGTGATGACGCGAAATGCTAACCGCCCCCTCCTTCATGTACCTGCAATGAAAACAAGCAAAACATAAAATATGTTACTCGCCGCTAACAAAAAATGCTTCAGTACACTCGATAATCCGCGGACACATCATCAATGTGAGTCTGTCAATTCCTCTGTGGCACTTGCGCCGCGTCTTCCTTGACATCTGCTCCATCGCAGGGCACGCCGATGCAACGATCGCCGGGATACGCTAGAAACCGCCCGTGTAACATCCGTGTTTGCCGTTTCTGTTTCGCGAGCGATTGTTGCTATGTATCGCAATTCGGTGGCTACCTTCTGGGCTTAAAACAGCGCTATAAAATTAAAAAAAAAGTAAAATCGCAGTTGTTTTTGTAAGTTATCCTCTCTTTCGCGAACGGCTGGTTTTGAGGCATGTTATTATCTTAATGATTCTAAACTTCCACCCATCTATAGATGGTGAGAGCCTAATAGACGCAAGGCGATACGACATAGACAAGCATAGAGAGTGGTTTTGCGTACCTGCTGCGACATCTGCCGGAAGAAGCCGTGCTACCTTGTGTCGTGATTCCTATATGCGTGTAGCTGAGTCAAGCAGTGAGTGGCTGTTCGCCCTCGGGGCGCAACCCCCGATATATGATTACAAGGAAGCATCTATGCCAAGCTTACCCGCTTTTTTTATCATCGCCTGACACTCTAAACTAGTATATTTATGTTCTTCAAGATGCGTCTTTGCGGTTATGTTACCCCAAATATAAGAAAACACCGAAATGCAAGACAATTTATTTTATTCAGGCTGAATAAAGGAACACAGGTGTCGTGGCACTACATATTTATTTAGTATGAACAGTGAGCTCACTCCAGGGGTAACAAACTTGTTCACAGATCTAATCTTTAGATAAAAAAAGCGTGAAGGTTACTGCTAAGGGAACATAAACGTGATCATTCAGCAAACGTATGGCTAGTGTTTATACACTATCAAGGGTTGTGACCCCACGTGACACGTCGCTGAATGTTTGACTTAGCTTCGCGAATGCGCGACTCGCGACACCAGATAGTGCGGCTTCTCCAGGCAGACTTTCAAAGCAGGTACGCGAGGCCACGCGCCCTACTGGTTCATATCGCTTCGTTGAATACTGTAAGCATACTTGTCCATTGGGTACCCTCCGCGTGAATGGAATGCTGACTTATTTTGGTATTTTTGTATCTTGAAGTAATCAACCATAAATTAGACACTCGCGTCGTAAATACGTCAATTCATGACAAGTATGTGCCACCGCTAATAGGGATCGTTTATTTTTGAAAAGAATACCACTCCCAAACACGCAGTATACACGCAAAACAGAACCAAAAATAAACACACGGAAGAAAAAACACCTTCAATTTTACGTTACACTCCATCCATTTGTCAAGTTTATTTTTACATATCCTTTCAGCCCAGGCAAACAACTAATAAAGAAAAACTTCGATAGAAATTTTAAATTAGTTTCGCAACGCGGTAACTCAAGATATGCTAAACCTTACGCGTCTACATACAACCCTTATGTAGCTGTGTAAGCCGGACTGGGCCTAGTGCCAGACCCACCGAGAGAGACGGACGCAGACCGTCGACGCTCATCTGTGGACGGGCGCAGATTTGCTCGGCTAATGCGCTCCCCAGCTGACCGAGTTAATAAGGCCTCACGACCCCGGGTCCGTCTGATCACCAGGCCGGAAGGCGCGCGCTCACCACTGCGCGTGCGCCAACTCGCCCCCTCGAAGCACTGAATACTGCACAGGCCTCGTCTTTTGCGGCTCGGGTATGCGCAGAACCAGAAGCCGCCCGGCGGAATGAGATCCCCAGAGAAACGCTCTGGGCGCGCGTGTGTGTGTGTGTGTGTGCTGCGCTCATTAGAATAATTACATTCAAAGTGATTATGAGATGAATCGAGCTGAAGACAGATTGTCGGTACGGCCGCTCCTCTTACACGTTTTCTTGTTTTTTTGTTTTCGTTCTCAAAGTCACAATTAGATGAAAAGGGGGCACGTAATCCTGTTACTAGTAATCAGAGACCTATGGCGAGATGGAGGCCAAAGCTTTTGCTCTCACCGTGAATAGACGTCGAGAAAAGGTCGTCCTCTTTGCTGACTGGTTTCACGGAATTAAAGGGAAGAGAGGAAGAGAGTTGGTTGCTCAAAATAGCAACTTGGCTGGCATGACAAACTGCACTAAACGAGCTGCATGCTCGCGTACGGCACTACAACGCTCACAAAAAAAAAAAAAAGTAGATATATGCTGTGAAGCTTTCTGTTTGGTGTAATGTTTTAAAAATGACTCTTCTCGGTATTGAGAATTGTGAGAAAGATCTCCGGGTTCAAATTTGTAGGGTACAAATTGTGATGAACCTGCGTACGCGTCCGCTAAAATTGTGAGCATGATTCGGGAGTTGGATGTTAGAATTGTCGTAGAAGGTACGGTCATTTTTATTGTACATCGAATTTAAAGGCGCCGACTCAAAGGAATTATAAACGTTGTTCGAAGATTTAAAAAATGACTTTGTTCAATGCTTCTGAGATTTCCGCGGAATTTTAAAAGGTGGGTTCTACCTACACAAACAAATTATTGCACTCCTCGCAGTATTTTTGAAAGTACCATGAAGACGATTTGGAAGTTCAGTTTAACGATTGGAATGGAGGTTATTGGTATTCCAGATAATGTTGACGAAGCTTTAGCCCTAAGTTGCATTTGCAATTGCATAATTTATTTAACATATGCAGAGAAAATCATACTGCGACCGATGACAGCGACACCAAAACCTGCGAAAAGAAAAACACATTTTGAGTGACGTAGTGCGTGACCTCAATTGAGGCTCGTCAGGCGATTGGTCAAAGTGAACAGATTCAGCTCGTTCTCGCTTTCGATCGTGAGTTGATAAAATATTTAGTTTTTTTAATTCATTAACAATAAAAACCATATATATTTTTATCGGAAAGGTTTACTGTAAACAAAATCAAATAGGATTTCAGTCCGCGAACATGTGGAATAAAAATAGCCGAGCTATTTTCACTCTTTTTTGAACGGTGACTCATTCGAAAAGAGCTTAGTGTGGCAACAACATAATATTATATTTTCTCAAGACAAAAAACACAACAGTGGGTCATAAATTTGTTTTTTCCGCTTTGTCGCGTGATTCTTGATTCCACGCGTCAAGAAAGTTGCAGGAACAGTTCCAGGCTGACACGCTGTATGTTTCCGATACTGCCCAGGGCCCATGCCTAAAAAGTTCTGTCGGGCCTTGTCTGATAACGCCACTTACTTTCCTGCACATCCATCCAGGCTTTCATCCAACGAGACCTTCCTGAGCCCGTGGCGTACCGAAGTGTTGTGAGCGAATATTCGGAAACGAGGACAGTGGGAAACGCCCCTTAATTTGCTCAATACACCGTCGGGTTTACGCCGAGCTTCCTCCAGCAAGACCGTGCGTGTGTCATATCTTGGCTTAGTAAATCTGATGGCGTCCACGCTAAGCTTATCGCGGTGTTTTGTTTCCCTTGGTACCTAACAGAGACACACCCACACACGTCAAAAATTATTCTTCGCGATGCAATAGCGCCGCTCGCAAACGCGATTGGCCATAAACGATGTGGAAAAAGTGAAGGTCCATGTACACACTTGGATTTAAATGCGTTCGACTGCGTTGCGTCGACCAACGTTTGTGAGTCAGCGGGTCTTGTTCATACGTGCTTGATGTGAAGTGTGGCAACCAATTCGAGGCAAGCTGCATATGAAGCACGAATGCCCTGTTTACTCGCAAAAGCAACGTGGTACAATGCTCTCAAACCAGAAAGCGCCAGCATAGCTTACCACGCTTGGTGCGCTCATTGCGACTAAATTCTACAGAAATCGACGGTTCATTGTTGATTTCACTTCCGTCTTAGCAGAGGTTGTATGATGGGATAACCGGTCGTCAATTTTGGCATCGGTGATTTATTTTACATGAAGTAACAAGGTTCATAGAATTGTATATGATAAATGGAGCATTTGCGAGGTTCCTGCATGTTGCGAGGTTCCTGCGAAATCGAAAACGCCTTTTTCGAACAAACTTTAAAATCGTCTTTGTGGTTTCTTGTGGTTGATCTAATAATTATGCGCAACAGAAACCATCGGAACGCTGTTTTTCTTACAGTAATGCAACTTGACACGAAATGGCGGCAAAGCACCACTCATTGATCGGAGCTCTAGCTGGAAGCCAGTTTTTTGCATGCCCTAAAATAACCAATAAAATTAAGAATCGTGTTACAAAATGCGCAGTGTTCCCACCCTAAGACGTTCTCGTTTAACGGATCTTGATGCGACTAATCAAATATCATACGTTCAAAATAGATAATGAACGATCTACGTGGTACACGATATGACGCGAAACGAATTGAAATGAGCTAGAAGATCCTAGAGCGGAAGGAATAGCGGGCCTGGACAACAGCTGAAACAGATATTTTGGCTTCTGTGTCTAACATTTGGCTTCAAATTTTGGAGTCCGGACCCACGGCCAAGAAAACTGGAGTCATCGTGCTATGCCTACTGGTCCCCGAGTTTAAGAACCCAGGCACATCACTTTGAATTGTATTTACAGCGCATGGGATAAATAAGGCGCAAATGATCAAGGTGTTTGAGCGTATACAATGTTTTTGTTACTTCTATTTGGTGTCTTCTGAGCCTTCTATTGCTTCTGGTTGCTCGAACGCTATGACGCTTCATTCAGCAATATATGACATTCTGTCATATGTTTACTTACTCAACTTCGGTGTCAAAAGGTGAGTAGATAAACAGAGTTCAAACGATACGTTATCTGGAACTGCTTATCCGACTTGTGTGTTTACCGTTCTATCCGCCCTATGCGTTGAAAGTAATCCCGAGGTGGCAACAGAATTGACGTGACAAAAGCCGGAGTGTCAAACTTCCGGATGCGGCGATTGTGGCGGATTGCACTAGAAGTACAGGTAAAAGGCACGAGAGAATGCGAGTGTCGCTGTCGTCGTGGCGTCCACTCTCCCGGCTTCGGAAGCTTCCGTGCACTGTCAAGGTGGAGGGCGGCCTGCAGCAGAACCAGCGTCTGGTGCACCCAACACCTCGGCTGTGACCCCACCACGATCGATGACCGGTGGCAGCACGACTCATCTACGACATCGTAGAAGAGTCGTGCTTTCCTACGACGTCGGACGCGGTCAACACACAAGTTGGAGACGCTTTCCAAGCACCAAAGTAAGGCTCTGGTGCCTGGATAGCGTCTCGAACTGGTGCGTTTTGGAGCATTTCTCGTTTGTGGTTTCTTAACTTTTACTTGGGGACGTCACAGTTATGTCGTGTTGCTTTCCTGCCGTGATCATTGACGTGGCATACAAGTGGAAGTGAATGTTGCTGACATCTGTTCTGTCGTAGATCGCTTCTAAGCTTGACAGTTCATGGAAACTTCGGTTGTTAGAAGTTGGGACGCTGCGACGACAAGGCCACTGGCGTTCGCTCGTCTTTCTTGCCGGAACTTGAAATCATCAGGATCACGACGTCCGACACCACAACACGCCGGCTTCTGAGACTTCACTTGTTTTTGTTTCGGGACAACTCTGGGTAAATTGGCGCTATTGGACGCTAAACGCATCGTTGCCGACTGTCTTTCTTTTTTTTACGAATGTTTCAGCGTTTGGGATTAAATCAGTGTTGCAGTAGCCTCAAGGGCAGAAATATTTCTGACACTTTCGTGTCGTAAGCATTGAATGCTCGTGTTTAAAATAGTATGCGAGTGGATGAGAGGGCCTTGCTTCTTTGTCGTCATCTAAAGATATGCACACCTGGCTCCTTCCTCGAGTAAAAATCAGCAGCTATTTTCACAAGTTAGGGGATAACTGTCTTGCGATTTACGATGAAAATGATCAGTAAATTTATACCTCACAAACTTTAAACTTGAAGAACAGTTCTTCAAAGTTGTTAGTTGTAGTATGTAATTAAACACAACGAGAAAGCATAACTCAGACACGGTAAGCAGAAAATAAATATAGCTGTGCTTGCTAATGTGTACGTTTTTATTGTAATCTCCAAACCTGTCTTGTGTCGTGATAACGTTGATAAAGTTGGACGATGGTCCGGCCACATAGAGTAAAACATTATAGTTTTAATGTTGTTTACCCTAAATGTAAAAGCTAATTATTGTGAAAAACCCAGCAGCACTTCCAGAAACGTTTTCTAGGCATCCGCTTTTTATTTCTCGTATTATAATATACTTTTTTGCCAAACCTCTTCGCGAGTAGGATAACCTTATTAAGGTTTGTGAACACTCCAGTTTTTATACAAGGCAAGAAACCCCTTTTGTTCGGGAACATTTTTTGGCACGGCGAAGATTGTGTTTTATATCCCTGATGACGTAATGTATATAAGACTAATGTTATTTTTTACATCTTCAAGCCTTCATTTAAACTTTAACTAAAGGTTTGATTCCGAAATTTTTAAAATATTGGGTCGCCTAACTTCATCAAATCAAATCAGTTTATTTTGCAACAATCAATGAATTTGTGTCAAGGGCGCTGGAAAGAAAGCTGCAGGATTGCAGCTTGACGTGTTCCAGCACCCCCATTACGAGGTTGCAGTGGCACTGGTAAAATGAATATGTATTAAAATACGTACACATACATATATAAAAAGTGCATACAAAATATACATTTTATACTTTATATTAAGCAAAATGTGTGTGTGTGTGTGTGTGTGTGTAAAACGTTTAATAAAAAAGAAAAGAAGTGGTCGCACTCGCGCGTGATTTCTTTCACGGGACTTTCCCCGTAGGAAGCCTCCATTCCGAATGTCCTGACCTAGGTCGCCCGACATCGTATAATCGAGCAGGGTCCGTAAGATTCGGACTCGTCTTTCGGAGTCGACAAACGGCGAATCTGAAATCAGGTTTTGTATTACAATGTTTGTTGAATTGTGAAACTATTTACCGAGGATAATTCAATATCACGAAAAAACAAAGTGTTTAATGAAGCCGGTAATTTGTGACAGAATCTTTGAGTACCGAAATTTGTTCCAACGGTGGGAATACGCCAGAGGGCCCGATAGCTTGATGGATACAGTGATTCATGTCTTTCAAGCTTAGCCAGATCTAAAGTTATTCTAATATTTTCTATTACGGTTTGATGAGAGTTTCGAATTAATGTATAACAATACATATTTGATATATCAATAATTTTGTCTTTCAAAAAGAGGAAAATAGTGATGATCGCGAGGAACATTTTAAATTATTCAAAAAGTTTTTCTCTGTAGTACTCTTAACTCAGTCAATCAATCAATCAATTTTATTTACATCATCAGGTAGTGATGTGGGCTGCAGGGGCAAAAAGTCAAAACAGTTTTGACTTGACAAGGCCTCTGCAGCCTTACAATTAGCATACGGTAACGAAAACAACAATAACCAGGGCAAACCAAACAACAGTGCCATGGGATGGCGAAAAAGAAAACACTTATATGATCAACACGTATATACTGTATTCTGCTACTAGAGGAAGGATTTTGTTCTTATACACAAAGAACGACAGCATCTAGTGACTGGATGTATACAGGAAACAAAATATATAAAACAGATGTATTTTCAGCTCACAAAGACAATTTTATTTTTATTTGTGAAAACAAAGTTTTCGATTTAAATTTAGATGTAGGTTTTGAATGTTTTACAAATTATGTTTTTCGACTTTATTTAAGACAGACGGAAGATTGTAGCCTAACATTTGATTTAAGAAAGACGGAAGATTGTAGCCTAACATTTGAAACCCAGAGCTCGTTCGATTTGATGGAATTTTACAGCGATCGCTTTCCCTGAGGTTATGGTGCTTGGAAATGAATGTTAAATTTGAAATACAAGTAAAAAATGGTTAATTATATCGAAGCGCGGATCTATATCGTGTGAGGAGAGTATACTCGTATGAATCAAGAATATATGTTAAATGCAGCTCTTCGAATAGAGGAGGAGTGTGTGTGTCAAAAGACACAATTCATATTATGCGAACTTCCTTTTTTTGAAGGATATGTATTTTATTTATTTTGGACAAGGTTGTAGTGCTCCACACCAAGCTACAGTAATTTAAAGGTGTTCAGAAAAAGCTTTATATATGAGCAACATTAAACGACAAGGGCGTATATTTTCAAACTGGTGCTAGATTTCACAAAGGGAAACATGTCCAAGTTTTTTTTCGTGATCTTTCCCGAAACTAAATGGGCGTAACAGATAAGTAAATACAATTGTGCATTAAAATTGTTTTCTTTTATATTTGCTGTGATAATATTTCTATAAATATTCATTATTTTCTCAACCTTGCACCGTTTTTTATGAGGATTCCAAGACATGTGTTCAGAACATATTACAACCAAGGTCTTGATACTATAAACGGCCTCTATCGTGGATGATCCAAGAAGCAAATCGCATGATTTTCTAACACATGATCCCTGGCACTGATTCAAAACTGCCTTAGTTTTCGCCGTGTTCATTACAAGGGAGTTAACATCTATCCACGATTTCAATTCATTTAAAAAGTTGTCTGTTTTAAAAGTAAGTAAGTGTTCTCCAGAAACAGAAAACAATTATGCTGGTGTAGTGCGCAATAAAAATAAAATCGTCGGAAGGTGCAATACTTACAATATCATTGACGTACATAAGAAGCAATTGAGGCCCTAGGATACTACCCTGAGGAACCCCTCAGTAACTGCATTCCGTAGTGGATTCATAATTGCTAATTTGAACGGTGGCTCCGAGGCGAAGTGCCGGCCTACAGATCACCAGGTAGCGGGTTCGAATCCAAGCCGAGGTGCCAGAAATCCTGACGGAGGCTTATTGCGGAGAAATGCCCGTGTATCCGAGCTTTCGGTTGCATGGCGAAATATTTCCATGTGGTTGAAATTAATCTTCAGTCCTCCGCTGGGGCGTGCCAGATGCCCGTTGCTGGTTTGCCACTTAAAACCCTCAAGATTGACTTTTTAACTAATTTGAGTATATAGGGATTGGTGCTATAAATATGATGTTATGAGCGATAACGCACTTACTCGAACATTATAAAATTTGAACTTATCTAGAAGAATGCCGTGATCTATCCTATCAAACGCTTTCCTAAAGTCTATGAATATCCCTAACGTTAAGAGTTTACTCTCAAAGTTTCCTAATATTATTTTTGTACAGGTAGAGCAGCTTTCGTAGATATATGCTTCCTAAAACCAAACTCCGAGTCAGTCAATACCAAAAATACCAAAAACGTTAAAAAAACAGCGTGGGAGTCGGGAACGCGCAATTTTTAACGGGCTTCAAGAAATCAGGAAGCTAGAATTCGGACGATAATTACTCATGTCATTTCGATTAACGCCTTTACCCAAGATAGATACTTTAGCTGTTGGCAGTATTAGAAAGGAAATGTGCTGGGTGACAATACGAGATTGTAAAGATAAGTTACGCATGGTAATTGGAAGTCAATTACAAACAACACTGGTTCCATTAGAAGGTCTTCAAAATCATGGCTGCGACGTTTTTTCATGTTCAAAAATATAAAGAGCACTTCCACTGTATCGGTAGTGTTTAAAAATATTGTCTCGTATGCTCTGGCAATATTATTTGGCGCAGTACTGTTTTTACGCACTATTGCATACGCTCACAAAGTAATTATTGAGTACATTTACAATTGCGGTACCAGAAACATTTGTATCACGAATAGTTATACTACTAATCGTTTTACCTTCAAATGGGTTGCGTAATAATCCGTTAAGACGTTCCAAACTATTTCGGGATGAGTTAAACGAGACGTGTCGAACATATTGGTATGATAGATGCGTTTACCTTGTTTCAGTTCTACGTTGACAAAGTTTCTAAACTTCCTAAATTCTGGTAACTTTTCTTTGCGTGTTATAAGAAATTGCCGCAGAGAAAGTCCTTTTCTTTTATAGGGTTTAAAAGGCGCCTAGTCACCGAAGGTTTTCTACAGTTTTTGTTACGACGAATTTCCTTCTAAGAAAGTGAAGTACAGTAAGCCTCTTTTAAGAGATTTACAAGAAATATAATATCACTCATCAGAACCTGATTCTCATCACGTCGGTAGCGCGGATTTTTTTCTTCGAACTCCACTAGAGTTCTAAGACTTACGTTCTGGGTCATTGTTCGATGGTTCATAGTCTTACTACGTTGTACAGTATTATTAATAAACATAAATATAGGACTGTGATCACTCATACTACAGCCAAGCACACCAGCACTAATACTACCTTTATCATGATTCCTTACAAAAAGATCAATTATTGTTGATGCTGAACATGTAACTGGGAGATAACCGCGTTACGAAAATTGTTTGACAACAATAAGGGCACCAACTCATCTCCCAGTTTGTTATCTTCTAGCATATTTATAATTAAATCACCACAAAAAAAAGAATTTGTACTAGAAAAATTGGTCTGTAGGGACACACTTAACCCCCAACTGTAGCCATAATTAAAAAAAAAGGTTATAATAGCCCGCTGGAACAAAACATCATCATCATCTCAGTACCATGTTTCTGTAAATATGATCACATCAAAAGAAGGCTGTACTGAATAAATAAATAACATGAGATCATCTCCCTGGGCTCTAGCTAACTGAATATTTAAATGAAAGAAGCTGAGTTGTGTATTACTCTGGTTCTTCATATAATCGTATTTTTTTCAACTTCATGTTACCAAGATTAGTATCCAAGTGCGAGAGAAAAAAATTAAAAAGAAGCGTTTCAGAATTTATCAGATTTTTTAAGATCTCCTTCGTTGGAAATTGTAATCACATGAGTTCCAACGGCCTTCTTTGCTAGGCTCTCGCAATTTCTCACCCAGGCGAACCGCCATTGGTGTTCGCGCTTCCTCGACACCGTCCTGCCGAGCAGCCATTGCAGTAAGGGACAGAAGTGTTTCTTAACCTAAATGGGTGACTGCTCAGTCAGGCCGAAATTTCAGGAAGGGATTCTTTGCTGTTTTGCAAAATTAAGAAATGTATCGCGTTTCAACCGGCCACGAAACTGAACAATTACGTTGCTTTGTCGTTTTTCTGGTCGGTACACGATTTCATACCTCGATATCAGAGTCAGTCATCGGTTCCTCGATCAGATCTCCGAGTCTAAATTCCAGTTCAGTGACGTTTTCTGTTTTGGCGATATGAATGCGGAGGGCAAGTTCGTCTGCATCTCGCGCAGGTGGTAGCGGTGACGTCAGAACGCCGAGCCCTGATTGGCTGATCGCGGTCCCCTATCTGAGCGTCGTCTGCTCCTTTGCAACGTCGTCTGCTCGCAACGTCGTCTGCGTCTGTCTTACCTTTCCTGCGACTTTTGCTAGTGGAGAGGCCAGATTCACGAAACTATCTTACGCCAAAAATATGCGTAAGACAAAACTTAAAAACAAATTCGTATTCACGAACCGAAATTTTCGTAAGTTTTGCGCAGGTTACGACAAAATCCTACGACAGCTCCGAAGCTACGCACTTGTTACGATCAAATCAGCATGGCCGACAGCGTCGCGGTCGCGACGACCAACGGACGTTTATTTTTCTACGTACGCTTCTCTCGCGTCTCGACTTCAAGCAGCAAGAAAAAAGTAAAAGTACTTGAACCAGACCACGACGAACAAGAACGCTGGATCCACAAACACCGGGAAAAGCTCCAACGGCCACGATTCCACCGACACCGACCAAGCGAACTCGGCAGATAGGCCTAGCAGCCACTCCGACTCGGTGACAGTCTGCCCACGACCGGCTGGCGTGCTGAATGGAATGTGCCCGCGCGACCCTTGTGAACCCTTCCCGTATTATACTGTGATCACTGACCTCAATTTTAGATTAAGAGGTCAATCTCTTCCTCTTGTCATCTCCTTGTTTTCCGAGGCAACGGTGACTCTCGCCGGTGAAAAAGCGGTGAATATGCGAAAGACGCAGGAAAGGTAAAGGAGCCATCGCTTTGACTAGCAGACGTAAAGCAGACGACGTTAACTGCGCCAACCCGCCGACGCCGTTAAAGAATGAAGAGTCTTGCCGCACACGAAAGGGGGAACATTATTTGGGAGGGAACTTGCGGACACCAACACGCTCACTCTCGGTTCTTAGCAAACAAACCTCGACGTCTCGGGACACCTCGCCAGTGAGTACTTTGACTTCCCTCCTTGATGCGCGTCTGCTAGTTGTTCGACAAAAACAACGAACCGCTCGAGTTATTTCGTCTGCCTTCTCTAAAGGCGAAGTCGAGCTCGCTCGTAAAGACCTGCACCTCCGAAAGTCGCAGGAAAGGTAAGACAGACGCAGACGACGTTGCGAGCAGACGTTATTGCAAAGGAGCAGACGACGCTCAGATAGAGGACCGCGATCAGCCAATCAGGGCTCGGCGTTCTGACGTCACCGCTACTTCCTTTCTCACACGCAGAAGACGAAGTGAGCCCACTTGCGAGGCGTATACCTTCAATTCCGATGTTACGACACCGAGAATATTGCTCGCAATGGACCAGTCTGAACTCGCTCTATTTGCGCTATATGGCCATCGCATCACACTTTTCGTACAGTTTCATATTCTTCTTCCCGAGGGCGGTGTTTTCGCCTACGAAAACGTCAAGTTTCTTTTAATGTCTTCAACATTCTTGTTCATAAATGTCATAAGTCATTAATCCTTTTAAAGTCCGTGTGAATGTCACGGAGTTCAATTCGATAGTCTCGTTCTAAAGATTCCTTAAATACCTTAAACTTTCTTTTAATATCATATTTTAGTTCGTTGACTAGCTTGGCCATTTCCTTCGACATTCCTAAAAATCAAAACAATGACAATGCAAATAACAATGCAATGTAATGCAAGGCGGCACCAGCGGCGGTAGTATAGTCCGTTGCAACTCAAGGGGGTAGGGCGAAGGCAAGACGGGCCGGGAAGAAGGAAGCAGACGGAACGCTAAAGAGAGAAGAAAGTTTCGCCATCTCTTCTCCAGCATTCCGTCTGCTTGCTCCTGCCCGGCCCGTTTTACCCTCGCCCTACCTTTTTGAGTTGCAATAGACTATAGTAGCAAAGAAAAAAAGAAAAAAAGGGATCAGCAACTGACCTGCGGTAAATGAACGAGTCGATTACTTGGTGCCTCAAGCCTCCACCGCTGCAGCCAAGTAAGATGTCGCCGAAGAATGTTCGTTCTTTTGTAACCTTCCTGTTGTGAGGTTTGCAATGATAGACCAATCCGGTGGGTGATCGCTGTCCGCGATGCTGTTGTGCCAAAGCGCGCAGGGTCGGATCTCGCTTTTTTGGGGGCCGATGATGTCAACATTTAGTCAGAAAAACTGACAGCTGTCTTGTTTCGTAACAGACACGTCGGCGATCGTCTCCCAGCCGTAAACCTCCAGTAAATGCACGAGTCATTACTTGGTGCCTCGAGTAACCCCGCTGCTGCAAAGTAATATGTCGACCAAGAATGTTCGTTATTTTGTAGCCTTGCTATTGTAACGTTTGCGATGGTAGACGAATCTGGTGAGTGATCGCTCTCCGCAATGTTGTTGTGTCAAAGCGCGCAGGGTCGGATCTTGCGTGTTTTCGGGCGATGATGTAGTCAACACTTATTCAGCGAAAGTGACAGCTGTCTTGTTTCGTAGTAGACACGTCGGCGATTGTTCGCCAGCTTAAGAACCTGCAGTAAATGCACAAGTCATTACTTGGTGCCTCGATCCACCACTGATGCTGCCAAGTAAGATGTCGACGAAGAATATTCGTTCTTTCGTAGCCTTGCTGTAGTGACGTTTGCAATGGTAGACAAATACAGAGGGCGATCGCTGTCCACAATACTGTCGTGTCAAGGCGCGCATGCTTGGAGTTTGCTTGTTTTCGGGGCGATGATGTTGTCAGCACTTGTTCAGCAAAACTGACAGTTGTCTTGTTTTGTAGTAGACATCTCGGCAATCGTCTGCCGGCCGTTTAATCTGGAGTAAATGCACGACTCGATTACTTGGTGCCTCAAGCCACCACCGCTGCTGCCGATTACGAGGGCTGGACGAAAAGTGCAGTAACATATGACCTTTTTAATTTTTGTTTTCTGCCGTTCGATGATGAAGCTCAACTCAAATTGGAGATATACTAGTAGACTTCATAGCAAATGTTTACCTTCTTCTGTACTGAAAACATTTTGCGTTACGATCTGAAGGCTTCTGGTCTTCATCTTAATTATACTAAGTCGTAGTCAAGGGTATTCCACTGCTGATAGTTTTTTGTTGTAGCACGCAGTAAAAGAAGTATCTGTCTAAAAGTTCTGTGAACCACAGCACCCAATACTATTTTGTATGAAGCCATACGATGCAATAAAAAATAGCTGTAGACCAGTCTTAAATGAACTGGCTATGAATCTCGATGCACTAGTAACATTGAGACTTGAAAAAACTTCGGAACAAGCTGTTTTATAACGGTACCATAATTGATGTTGGATAGAATAAGTCACAAGTGTTCTAAGAAGACATTTCAAGTGCAATTTGTTTTTTGTTATTTTAAAAGCTAAAAACTTTTTTGGAAGAATCGCATTAGTCAATCAAAAACGAAACGTATCTCAAAGAGAAAAACCGATTATAATATTTATGAATATTGTTCACCCCTACAGGGGCTGTGAATGGTATAGGGTATAATATAATATGTATTATACCATACTGGTTCATACAAAATAAGCAATATTGTCACGAATGACAAGTGATGAGGCAACGAATAAGTGAAGTAAACTAAACGTTTAATGGGGCGAACTTGTGCCCAAAATTAAAAAGGAAACAGAAGATAACAGGAGAGCGTCGCGGCCGTCGATGTCGGCGAAACGGCAGAGTCGAACGCTGGAGCGAGACTCACTTTGGCTCGCCACGCGAAGCCCCTTATGTACATGCGTGGGCTTCTGGAATAATCGGCGTAGAAGGTTCGACGCGTAGAACATTCGGGCCTAGAGTAAACAACAATGTTCTCGAATTCACCAGAACATTAAACTGAAAGTATAAATAAAATACGCGGACCTCCCAGGAATCGAACCCTGGACCTCCGCACGGAAGTCAAGCGCGGTAACCACTCGGCCACGCGTGCGCTTGCTCGCCGACGCGCGTGGCATTACTCCCCCTTTTAAAAAGGCATCGTCTCGATGCCACGTGAAAAGCAACAAAACAGAGCAAGACAAACAAAAGAATGGGAAAATACGGAGGCTAACAAAACAATCCTATCAAGCGTTGCACGAGATCACAGTTCACAGTCTTATCGTGCGTAATACGGCTTGAGGCGCACGACGTGGACGACTTCCGGTCGTGGAGGACGGCGTGATGAAGTCCGTGTTCCGTCGGGCATCACCTCGTAGTTCAGGTCCCCGAGTCGGCGAAGCACTTTGTAGGGTCCGAAGTAGCGCTTCAGGAGTTTCTCGCTTAGACCGTGTCGTCGTATCGGGGTCCAAACCCACACACGGTCTCCGGGCTTGAAGCGAACGTCGATCCGGCGAAGGTTGTACCGGGTAGCGTCGACACGTTGTTGATCTTGAATTCGTAGTCGGGCGAGCTGGCGAACTTCTTCGGCTCGTTGAGCAACCACCTGGGCGTCGGGTATCCCATCGTCAGCTGGTTCGTGGGGTAGCATTGCGTCGAGCATGGTCGACACTTTTCTGCCATGCACCAGCTGAAACGGTGTTACTCCTGTGGTCTCTTGCACCGCCGTGTTGTAAGCAAATGTGACGTAGGGTAACACCTCGTCCCAAGTCTTGTGCTCTACGTCGACATACATTGAGATCATGTCGGCGATGGTTTTGTTTAGCCGTTCTGTTAGTCCATTTGTCTGCGGATGGTACGCAGTGGTTCGACGGTGGCCGGTGCCACTGAGACGAAGGATCTCCTGCGTCAGCTGGGCCATGAACGATGATCCACGGTCGGTAATGAGGACTTCGGGGGCGCCGTGCTGGAGGACAATGGACTCGATGAAAAACTTGGCGACTTCAACAGCCGTACCTGATGGAAAGGCTTTCGTCTCGGCGTACCGTGTCAGATAATCTGTGGCGACGATTATCCAGCGGTTTCCCGATGTTGACGGCGGGAAAGGGCCAAGTAAATCCATTCCGATCTGCTGGAACGGCGTAGACGGGGGAGCAATCGGATGCAGAAGTCCTGACGGCTTCGTCGGCGGTTTCTTGCGTCGCTGACACTCGTGGCATGATCGAGTGTAGAGGTGAACGGTCTTCGGTAGCCTTGGACAGTAGTATTTTTCTCGAATCATGGTGATTGTCCTGCTGTAGCCAAGGTGCCCAGCTGTTGTGTCGTCGTGACAGGCTTGGAAGATCTCCTCCTCCTCTCTAAGGTCGGCAGGGATTATCAGCAGCCATGGCGAGCTGTTGTCTCCGAAGTTCTCCTTGTAAAGCACACCTTGTCGGAGGACGAAGGTCGGCAGGGCTCTCAAGAAGACACGGGGGATAGTATCCCCTCGTCCTCCGAGGTACTCGATTAGGGCGCGCAACTCAGGATCGTCTCTTTGACGTCGCGCCATGTCGTCGGTGTTCACCGCGCCTAGGAAGCACTCGTCGTCATCGTCGTCGCTGCTACCGGAGGATGTATCGACAGGGGCTCTGGACAAGCAGTCGGCGTCGCTGTGCTTGCGGCTTTACTTGTAGACCACAGTCATGTTGAACTCCTGCAGTCGGAGGCTCCATCGAGCGAGACGTCCTGAAGGATCCTTTAGGTTCGCAAGCCAGCAGAGCGAGTGGTGGTCCGTGACAACGCGGAAAGGACTCCCGTATAAGTACGGGCGAAACTTCGTGATGGCCCAGACGACCGCAAGACATTCTTTTTCAGTCTTGGAGTAATTTCTCTCCGCTCTGGACAGTGTCCGACTTACGTAGGCGATGACTCGCTCGGAGCCTCCTTGCACTTGAACCAGTACCGCGCCAAGTCCTTCGTTACTTGCGTCCGTATGAATCTCGGTTTCCGCGTCTTGATCGAAGTGTCCGAGAACAGGAGGAGTCTGGAGTCGTTGCTTCAGCTCGTCGAATGCGTGCTGCTGCTCCTCGGCCCATTCGAACTTCTCGGTGTCCTTCGTAAGTTTTGTGAGCGGTGCGGAAATCCTTTCGAAATCCCGAACTAAGCGTCGATAGTAGGCACAAAATCCAAGGAATCTTCGCACGGCCTTCTTGTCCGAAGGCGCTGCAAATGCCGCAACGGCGCGAGTCTTCTCGGGGTCTGGGCGGACGCCGTCATTACTAACCACGTGGCCTAGGAACTTCAGTTCGTCATAGGCGAAACGGCACTTGGACGGCTTAAGGGTGAGTCGTGCGGTCTGTATGGCTTGGAGGACAGCTCGGAGTCGTTGCAAGTGCTCGTCGAAGTCACTTGAAAACACAACGACGTCGTCAAGGTAGACAAAACAGCTCTGCCACTTCAGTCCTGCCAGTAGGGTGTCCATGACACGCTGGAAAGTTGCTGGTGCTGTGCATAGTCCGAAGGGCGTCACCTTGAACTCGTACAGTCCATCCGGCGTGACGAAAGCTGTCTTCTCTCGGTCCCGTTCGTCGACTTCGATCTGCCAGTAACCGCTCTTCAGATCCATCGATGAAGAGTACCGGGAGTGGCGCAGCCGGTCTAGCTTGTCATCGATGCGGGGGAGTGGATAGACGTCTTTCTTGGTTACCGCGTTCAGCTGTCGGTAGTCCACGCAGAACCTGAGCGTTCCGTCATTCTTCTTGACAAGCACGACTGGAGAGGCCCATAGACTGCATGAAGGCTGGATGATGTCGTCGTTCAGCATTTCTTGGACTTGCTCTTGAATGACTTCCCTTTCTTTTAAGGAGCCTCTGTACGGCGATCGGTGCACAGGGAGCGCGTCGTCCTCGGTAACGATGCGATGCTTCGCAACGGCGGTTTGGCGCACCTTCGACGACTTCGCGAAGCAGTTGCTGTATTCGGCGAGGAGGTCAATCAGCTGTCGTCGTTTCGGACCTGGAAGCTTCGGGTGGATGTCGAGCTGCGCTGGCGGCGCAATGTCTCGCTGAGGTGGCGATGAGTCGTCAGCGATCGCGGCGATTTCGGCGGAGTTTCGAAGTTCCTCGACGTGGCCGACAGCGGCACCTTTCGTGAGGTGTTGCGTTTCTTGTCGGAAGTTCGTCACGAGGACCACGGTGCGCCCATCCTGAAGTTCAGCCACTCCTCTTGCAACGCCGATTCCTCTCGCCAGGAGCAATTGAAGGTTGCCTATCAGGACAACTTCGCCGCAGGTAGCTGTATCGGTCACGACGGGTACGACAACACTTGATCGCGGCGGCAGGTTCACGTGGTCGGCGGCGACTCGGACGGCGGCTGACGCTGTTTGGGGTTTCTCTGCAGGCGGAACAGGCTTCCGCAGCGTCAATTTGTTCTCTCCCATGTCGATGACGGCGCCGTATTCACACAGAAAGTCCATGCCGAGAATGACATCTCTAGAACAGTCTTGTAAAACGACGAATTTCACAGGGCACGTTTCGCCGTGAACTTCGACGCGAGCAGTGCAACTTCCGACAGGCGGGATAAGGTGTCCTCCGGCGGTTCGAATTTGTGGTCCTCCCCAGGGCGTCGTAACTTTTCGCAGGCAGCGAGAGAGCCTCCCACTCATGACTGAGTAGTCTGCTCCGGTGTCCACGAGTGCCGATGCGTCGTGGCCGTCGATAATGACGTTTAGGTTGTTGGATACCGTTGCAGGATCGTCGTTACGATGCGGGGCGTCGGGCGAGTGGGAGCGCTCCGGCGTTCTTGGAGGCTCCTTGCTTCGGTCGTCTTCGGCAACGCCACCTCCAGGCGTGGCCGTACTTAGTTTTCCCGGCGACGCAGGGGAGACAGGCTCTCTCGGCGGGGTCGTGGCGCTGGAGACGCTGAACGTCTGGGCGATGGCGAGCGAGATTCACGGCGGAGAGACGGCACTAAAGAGGGCGAGCGTCGGAGGTACTCCTCGATATCGCGAGGGCGTTCGCCGTACCTCGGGCGTGTGTCGTTCGGGTGGAAACCACGCAGCCCAAGTCGACGGTAGGGGCAGCTGCGGTAGATGTGCTCGGCTTCCCCGCAGTGGTAGCAGAGCGGGCGTCGGTCGGCCGTTCGCCACACCTCGGTCTTCCTCGGCGAGGGTTGCTCCGGGCGGACGTCCTGGACTTGTCCTTCCTGGCGTCCAGGATACTGTGGCATCGGAGGGTCTCGTCGGGGTGGCGCCGTGGCCTGGCGGTTAGCTTGCGGCGGTCGTGGGGCCATGGCGGCGTAACTCAAAGTCGGTTCCTCTGGCGTCGTCGTGTTGATCGGAACCTGAGGTTGGAAGGCTCGGTGAACTTCCTCTCGGACGACCTCGGCCAGCGAAATTGAGGATGGGCGATCCGCGGCGGGGAGCATCTTGCGGAGTTCTTCTCGGACGATGTCACGGACGATTTCCCGAAGGCCGTTGACACCGGCGGTGTCCTGGTCCAGTCGGCAAGAGGCGACGGTTGGAGGAGCAGGCATGCCGGCGAGTCGATGGTAATGGCTCGCTCGGGCCGACAGCGCGCGCTCGATGTTAGGGCTTCAGCCACAAAACCGTCGACGGTTGTCGGGGGATTGCGGACAAGGCCCCCGAAAATTTCAGCCTTCACGCCACGCATGAGGACGCGAAGCTTCTTCTCCTCGGCTGCCTCCGGATAGGCTCGGGCTCATAGGCACATGACATCGTCTACGAAGCTGGTCACGCTTTCGTTGGGGCCCTGCACCCTTGTTTGGAGAAGGTCCTCTGCTCGCTGGCGACGGTGGTGGTTAAGGAACGTCCGCTTCAGTTCGGCGACGCAGGACTCCCATGTAGCGAAGGAGGCTTCGTGGTTTTCAAACCAGTGCCTCGAGGTGCCCTCCAGCGAGAAGTACAGGTTCTGGAGGCGCTGCTCAGCCGTCCATCCGTTGTGGCGAGCTACACGTTCGTAATGCTGCAGCCAGTCTTCGATATCCACGTGAACTTCGCCGTGAAAGGTCGTCGGAGTGTGGGGAGTGACGGGCAGGATGACGACGGGTGCAGTGGTCATGGTCGGTATTTTCTTCCTCCGGTTCTCGGTCAAGAAACCCAATTCGGGCTTCGGCCTCTTCGGCGAAGGGTAGCCTTCCGGGGCTGAGCACCTCACTCGGGCGGCGTGTCTTCGTAGGTGTACGCTTTACGGGCATACGATGGTACCCCGCACCTCCACCAAAATGTCGCGAATGACAAGTGATGAGGCAACGAAAAGTGAAGTAAACTAAACGTTTAATGGGGCGAACTTGTGCCCAAATTAAAAAGGAAACAGAAGATAACAGGAGAGCGTCGCGGGCGTCAGATGTCGGCAAAACCGCAGGATCGAGCGCTGGGGCGAGACTCACTTTGGCTCGCCACGCGAAGCCCCTTATGTACACGCGTGGGCTTCTGGAATAATCGGCGTAGAAGGTTCGACGCGTAGAACATTCGGACCTAGAATAAACAACAATGTTCTCGAATTCACCAGAACATTAAACTGAAAGTATAAATAAAATACGCGGAACTCCCAGGAATCGAACCCTGGGCCTCCGCACGAAAGTCAAGCGCGGTAACCACTCGGCCACGCACGCGCTTGCATCGCCGACGCGCGTGGCAATATAACAAAAATATAAACAGAACAATTCCGCCCATTTGGCCTAATTGAGTTGATTTAGTCAAGACAAAAAACTATGAAGAAACACCATATTTTGATAGTACAAAAAAAGGACAAATCCAAACAGTCAACACTAATTATCACTTACTGCGACAAGAACAAGAAAATATACAAAGAGATAAAACAACTACTTAAAGATAAATAAATAATCAATGTAAAATAAATGTACGAACACATAAAAATTGAGGTCACGAATTCGTTTCTCTCAAATTTAACTCTTAACGTTTGAGTAGATAACATGTGCTCTTCACAAAACAATTGTTAAATCAGGAGTACCTCAAAGAACTGTTCTAGGCCCACTACTATTAAACGACCTTTCAGATCCTCGTAACACGACTATTAGGTTAAAGGCTGATTGGTATAATAGATATACAAAAAATACAAAAAAACAACGTTGATAACGAACACACAATGTGGACTGCGTTCGCCAGCGGAAACTGTCGTGTTGCTAAAAGATGTGCCTTAGGATATTTTCTTTAGTAGCTTTGCTAGTAGTAGAAATATTTGTCGGAGAGTTGCTTTAGGAGATGTGTTAGAGGCGTTTTACGTGCTGCCTATCGTGCATGACATTCGGTGTCGTGCACCCTTTGCTGCTCTCCCACCGCTGTGGTCCTCCGCCTACTCGGCTTAGCGAGGCGCAGTCCCGCTGTCGCGCATTGAGATAATCTTACATAACCTGCTAATGTCTGCGGGGAAGGAGAGGGGGGGCGGGGTTGAGGGTGAGAGAGATCTGAAGAACATTGTGTAAAGGCGGTCAAGGGTGAAAAAAAGGGGGGGGAGGGGGGGGGCTGGAAGAGATAGGGAGCAATAACTCAATAATGTTGTAAGCGTTACTGAAAAAATAGTAATCAATTACGTTACTCGATACTTGAAAATAAAAGCAAAGCTTTACCGATTCACGTTAATACAAAATAAAAAAGGCCTTAACTCGTCACCAAAAAAAAAGTAACGCACGTTACTTTTGCGTTACTTTTGACTAAAAATTTAAACTGTTTTACAGGTTTAACGTTACAGGTGTGCATAAGCGCATATTTCAAGAATCAAATTTTAAGGTAATTTTTTGAAGGTAATTGAAGAGATGAGTGCAATACGTAATATTTTTCTGCGCCTGGAAAAACAAAGAGCATTGGCGAAACATTTTTTGTCTTGGGAAGAAGACGTAACGAGTAACTAAACAACGTTAAAGGTTGCGCAAAATAAGTAAAGTGTGCTTTTTGTTACTGTTTTGAAAAAAATAACGAGTATGGTACTATCATTGTGGGCGGCAACGCGTTACTCTAACGGAGCTACAGGTAACTCGTTATTTTTCTGTTTGGTAACGTGGTAGCGTACTCGTTAAAGTTTCGAGACTGTATCGGATAACATACTTAGGTTCCTTATTTCGTGTAATTGATAATTCAGTTACGTTGCTCATTACCTCCCCCCCCCCAAAAAAAAAATAAATCACACTTCAACTTTTTTTTGGTTTTTCTAGGTGCCAAGTCATGCGTGTTCTTTCACTCCTCCCAAATGCCTTCGAAAGTGTTTTGCACTTTTCCAAAGGCATAAATTTACACTTTTTTAAATATGGCGCTTATGCTTACCTGTAATGTAAAATCAGTACAACGTATTACGTTATAAGTAAGGGGTAACACAAATGCGTGCGTCACGCACATTACTTATCGTATCGGCAACGGTAACGCGTTTTTTTATTTGAAAGTAACGAGTAACGTATTTCGTTACTTTTGTTCGTGACGCCTGCAACACTGGTCACTACGTTATGACAAAAGTAACTCGTTACCGGTAACGCCGTTATTTGTAACGTAATACCGCCGACACTCCAATAGCCCGCCTTGCTGGAGATCACGTGGTTGTGAGAAGGCAACGCTGTCGTCTTCCACATCTCTTCGACGGCAACAAAAGATGGGAGGAGAAAATGCCGGACTACCTTATGACTGTCTCCCCGCGATGACATAGTTCTTGAGTACGGGTCCCGTCATAGTTCACCAAAAGGGACGCTAGGAGCTACCGCTGTAACAACAAATGTATGCGACCTTGTGTCATTCGAACCAAATTGTTTGATGCTGAATCGTGGTTTCAAAATTGGTAGATAGAAATCTATTTCAACAAAACTAAATTCCTAAACTTCACTTCAAATAACAACACAGCACAGTTTCAGTGTTCACTTTCTAGCACACCAATTGAATCTGTAGTGATATACAGGGTCCGATCGAGAAAAGTAAACCCTACTTTTCGGCCCGCATAAAAAACTACGCATCGCAGAACGCTCAAACTCCGCCCAAAGGTAGAGCTAGAGGTCACAACCAGATGGCAAAGTTTCAGCCCGATCCGATAACTTAATCAAAAGTTATAAGTGATTTTCTGAAAATTTCAATGGGAAAATGGCGGCCGACGGAGTTTTCAAACACATGGCGCTCTATGGCACCAGAAACCGAAAACGGGCAAAAATGGGCTCCATTTTCCATTGAAATTTTCAGAAAATCACTTATAACTTTTGATTAAGTTATCGGATCAGGCTGAAACTTTGGCATCTGGTTGTGACATCTAGCTCTACTTTTCGGCGGAGAATGAGCGTTCTGCGATGCGTAGTTTTTTACGCGGGCCGAAAAGTGGGGTTTACTTTTCTCGATCGGACCCTGTACATATATCGCGACTACAACCTTAATAGTAGCTTATTATGGAAATCTTATATGTCTCACATATCTGCCAAAGCTAACGCAACTTTAGGATTTCTAAGATATCACCTTCAGCAGGCCACACAGCAATGAAGACCCAACGCATATAGTACTCTAATTCGTCATCAGATCTAATACGCCTCACTTGTCCAAGCAAAACTGAAAGCTGTTGGAAACCGAGCTGTTATCTTCTCCCTTCATAATTATGAGCCTATTCTCAGCATCATTGCATCTAAAAGGAAACTACACTTCCCGTTTTTGAAACACGTCAAAATATGTGACGACTCGCACACCTACAAAAAATGTGTTACTGCTTTTCTTGAGAAAAAGAGGCACGCTGTCCGTCAGCTTTCGATAAATATACACTCGCGCAGATCACACACTCGAAATGCAACTGTTAACACTTGGGCCTAGTCAATTTAAGTTATTGCCATAATCTGCCTATGGCTGGCATAGTTTACGCGAGCACATTGATATAGTCCTAGAAGTTGATACTTTACAATCTGAGATTCCTACTATCCACGCCATTAACCTAATTTGGGTATGTATTAAGAGCAACATTTATTGTGCTCATTCCACATATATTGTCTTCGTTTATTTTCAAATTTGCCCACCTCCTTTTTATGTAAAGATACCCTTAGGCATTTATCAAAAAAAATATATAGAGAACAGAATATCTCTTTGGGACAATACTATATACAATTAGGGAATATGAACCGTGATTTCCGTATATTCTAGTACACTGAAATTTAACTTTGTTTTCAGAACGGAAAGCTATGAAATAACTATGAAAACGATTTTTGTAGGAGCACAATTTACACTCGCGTCCCGCTTCAAATAGCACTACGAACAAACGCGCGCCTTAAATGCGCCGTCCGTAAGCCTATCATTAGCGGTATTTTAGGTTCTGTTCATTATACGGTCCAAATTAATTCCAGTTCAACATAATTCCTTAAATAGCGACAGCTTTTAGTAGGAACCTACAATGAGATTCATCAACCACCATATTACAACCAGCCGCTGCCGCCACCGCTGAGTGGATAAGAAAAAAGCAAATTTCATCAAGCCGGATTTCAACCAGTGGCTAGAGCTCGACGTTGTGATGTTCACGAGTGCTTCCATATCCTCTCCCTCAGTTTCTAGTAGTATAGGGAGGTGTTGGTTTTAGTGTAGACCCCGTTACCGGCGCAGCCACACGACAACAGGATGCGACGAACTTGCATGCCTTGTGGCTCGACCTCGAAAAGTCAATATATTGCTGGTCCCATGGAACGCGAATTTTAGTTACATCACATTGAGGCAGCACAACCTAGAATTCTCGTCAGGCGCTTTTCATGCCCAAACGTCATCACTGCTGGATTCACGCAGCGCCACCTAAGTTGAGTCGGCATTGGCGCACTCAGCTATTGTGTTTTGCAGCGCCTCATAACGAGCGCGACGCAAGGTATTGGATAAGGAGACTCGTCGTAGACGAACCACGGATAAGGCACCAATGCGGAATCGAGAGCAGATGCAAACAGCTAACGTAAAAAAAAGGTTTTGCTCAGCTGGCGTTGCAGAAACAACCACGGCGCCACATGGGTAACGAATTACACAAGCGTTGCGCTGCTGTCGCTGTGACGCACGTTACGAGCTAGCGTAAATGCACTCGGATAGTTTTAGCCTTATTCCCTATACATTTTGAGTTGGTACGAAACGGTGCTTAACCTGTTTTGTTTCTCACTAATTTCTTTTTGTACTTATTTGCATACGATTGAAGTGAAATAGACTCTGAATGACGGGACCCGTACGTCTAACGTTCGTCCGAATAACTCATTGGTACAAACAGAGCTTGAGGTTCGACGAATTCGGATGAATATAAGAGCCCCACTCCCGCCGCTCGCCAGCCCCGCAGGAAACCAGTTTCAATATTCGCCCCCTACTGGCTCACACAAATCCACTTACGCATTACAATGCTTAATTTACGCACCCATTTTAATCCCTAATTGTGGAAAACCTTGACTGCGCCAGCCGTCCCTTTGTACGTGTGCCCATATAAACTCAGCAGCCTTTGAATAGGGCTTTTCACTGGATTCCCGACATTCATTGGGCCGTGCTTGAGATGAGTGTTCGTTAGGGGTGTTCGGTAAAGTTGAGCCAATATGAATCTAAGGAATGTGTTCACTAAATAATGCCGCTAAATCCTTATTGATTTCTCCGGTCAGAAAAAACGTGTAATTCGTCGAAGTAATTTGTTTTTTGAAAGCGTTGTGGCAGAGACTTTTAGATGGAACTCATATTTTGGAGATCTACGTGCCGAATCAATCTGTTAAGCCGCAGCAGACTGAGTATTCATTTTAACCCCCTCACGATCTTTAGACGTGGCAACAAAATTCGTTACTTAGTGCCGTTGCCGCGTCAAGCCTTTGTCAGCGAAACATTTAGATGTAGTAAGTTTAGTTTTACTTGCCCTTCTCAAATCGATCTTATTGTCATAGGGGACACTCATATATTTTATTTTTATCTTGAAAATATCCGTTCACTGAGGTTTGCAATGTCAGCATCGTTATGCCCATTATAATAGCTGGTGGTTTCAGAGTCTATTCTCATTGTTACTGGGTTTAGTTTAGCTTGGTGTAAATTATATTAATAAATGTGTTTACTACTACCTAGAAAATATATTTGAATTCCACAGATTTTTAAAGTGGAGCTGTTAAGGGCTAGTTTCCCCATGATAGTGTCCCCCACACAGAAATGACGACACAAAACTCTGGACAGCTACCGCCATCTATGAGCGACGGCGACAACCAGACAGTCCGCTTGCCGGCCTTGCTCATAGGTGGCCGTCAATCTTTCCAGCCTTTCCACTCTGGTTTTCACCAGAGTGGAAAGGCTGAATTTCTAGGCGTCGTCCTAGATGTTGTCCTCGAGGTCGTCCTAGAAGTCATTCTTGAGGTCGTCCTAGAAGTCGTCCTCAAAATCGACCGAGAAGTCGTCCTTGAGGTCATCCTAGACGTTTTCGAAATCGTCCTAGAAGTTGTTTTGAGGTCGTCCTAGACGTCGTCCTTGAGGCGTCGTCCTTAAGATCGTTCAAGAAGTCATCCTTGAGGTCGTCTGATCATAGTACAGCTTCGCTGGTCTTCCTTTTCACCAGAGTGGAAAGGCTGAAAGTTTTTTTATGGAGGAATGTCTAGATTTAAAATTATGATCAGCCTTGACTTACTTCGTGTTCACTGTTTTCAGAAGAGGATAAAGGCAATATTTACTCAAGCGTGCACACAATATTTCAATTCTGCTGGCTATGATTAATTCTTAAGCCATAGTAAAAAAAATATATGTATAAAAAATGTCTTTGTCCAATAAAAGCATATGATCAAATAAGGTATTATAAGAGCATACGAGAACTATATGAGAACATATAATGAAAATATACGATTATATTAGGAGGTATAAAAAACTGGTAAGAAGTTTCTTATAATTTCCTATATAGTCGTATATAGTTCTTATATATTCTAATATGGTTCATGTATGCTCTTATAATACCTTATTTGATCATTTGCCTCTATTCGAAAAGGCAATTTATTGTACATACAATATTTGTTTCTAGGGATATTCGCTTATGTGGTTTCAACATAAAACTGCACGCGTAGTGTTTTAATTATTTGTGAGAGAAAGAAAAATAGAGCGATGATATATCCTTAGGAACATTAAAAATACTCATAAAAGACAGAATAGAGAAAACCACAGGTGTTAGTGATCACCGTGTCTTTTATTCATGTTCAATTCTTTTTCAAGTTTTACACCCCATCAAAGCGCTTTCGTCAACAAGAAAACGTATTTACTGCACCAAGTCCGGTGCTGCCGTCAAGCATGTGAGTGGTCTTGAAACTGTGTTCATGTTTTCGAGGATCACTTTGTTGTGTTCATTTGAATAATCTGCGCTGCTCTAGGAAACAGTTTTATTTCCATAGTGAACCGAGACAAAGATCAATTAAAAAAATAGAGGTCAACGAAGTTTTAAACACAGCTTCTGAAATCACAAAAAAAAGCCTTATATACACTTTGATGCCTCCTTTGCAGAATCAAAACAACTCCTCATCGAAACTGCACAATGTACGCTAACCTCCAACAATACGGATAGACCTCACACGAAAACCTAAACACAAAATAACAGGGTACCAACAAAGCAATATTCTCCAACCAAGTAATTCTCCCCACACCTGGCAAGATCAAACTTTGTACAACGCAAGTCACCCCAAAAGTTAAAGACCGACGACCAGTCCGCGCTCTCCACTTTTTCCTTGCTTCCTTCATTCCCCCTTTTACCCTGTCCACCGTTGCCTCTTTCCTCCTCCCCTGGGTGGGGAGGACCTTCTGCCTTGCAGAGTCTCGAGTGTGGTCGTCGGCATTTAAGCAGTTAAGTCAAATATTAAGAAAACATTGCGTTCACTTATCAAAAAAGCAAAGAGGGTTGACTAAATATTTCCAGAGCTTATAATGCGCATAGTTTCTCTGAGCAGTCTGCTGTTCCTTTTTTTTTTTGCTATATGTATGACCTCAGTGGTTTCCCAATAGGGTTCACAGCTGTTACAATCGTCGAAGTGCTTTCCAGTAATTAGGATTTGATGAATCACGTTTCACCTATCTTTTATGTCCTAAAATGCTATCGTATATAGGCGACGTGTTGTCTGTCCTATGTAGAAAAATTCACAGCTCAGGGGAATGTCATACAACCCTTTCATGACATGGACCTGCGAAATCCATGTGTTTTTAGCACCCCAAAGCCAACCCTGAAGAAGGCGTCAGCATCTTTAGCTTTTGCTGCACTTTAAGAACCACATTAGCACCCAACTTTGATGCTACTGCCTTGGTATTATGCGAAATGACTTGATAATAGGAAAAAGAAACCACACCCTTTAACACCGGTTTTTCCGGAGGAGCATGCAAACCGCCCAAACAACTTTGTCCCCACGCTGGAAATAAATAACTGACTCTCCTCTGCCTCCGAAATACGCAAGAATGTTTAAGCAATTGCCCTTTTTGTCCAACGTATAAAATACTTTTTGCAGGCATTAAATATTACAGAAGCAACCACAGCTGTCTTCAAATGGCGATTGTCGGCGACCAACAAATTTGCCGCTTCCTTCTCGTATCTTCAGCAAAAACCACTGCTGGTGTGTAACCTTAAACCAAGAATTGCGCCTTTAAGAGGGCACTTCTCCTTAAAGTCAACTCAGGGCATTTATCCAGTACCCACACCTTGATTGCCTGCCCCGAAGTTCCCTCCAAGACACAAATCAGAATATCAACTGCATATCTCTAAACCGATTCACTAGCGGTATTATTTTTTCTCAGGATTACTTCAGATGTCACTTATTCGCTCGCCGGAATTTCTTTCCTATCTTCACTTATTCTTCCTTGTGCAGACGAAGAGTCGGGTTTATCACTTTTTTTGTGTCACTACCTCAGTCACCATTTGTTGCTTATAGTCTACTAGTCCTCTTCAAGCTGAGCAAACGATTGGCTAGAGCGAAGGCTAATTGGTGCTTCCTGGGATTTTGTTTGGAAAAGAGGCTCATCGAGGAAGTGAAATAGCCCTAAGTTTTAAACATGCCCGGCGGATAAAATACCAATAGAAATGTGCTGACGCCCTACCGCAAAGTTGTACAAGATAACGTAACGCATTTGTGGAAGGTTGGTGACATAATTTGGGCACTCATGTTTGGCATGAACGCCTGTCAAACAGAAGAATATCGCTCTTGCCTGCTGTCTTTCTCGTATCAGAAAATTTATTGGGGTGAAGCAGAAGAAAAGCTTTGGTAGCTTTGACGAGGCAAGGGGAACGGTTTACCAAAGCAGCCTCTGTCTATTCCTCGTAAAGCCCGTCGATTTGTTAAAATACGATCTGAAATTCATAGAGACGTGAAACCAAAAGCGGAGCTAAAAGACACAATCTAGAATTCATAGAGACGTGAAACAACAAACAATGCTGAAAGACAAATTTTAACATTCTCGAAGACTTAAAACCAAAAGCAGTGCTAAAATACCGAATCATAGATAGTAAGGCAAAAAGCGTCGCTAAAAGAAAGTTTAGAATTTATAGAGACGTAAAGCACAAACAACGCAAAAAGGCACAATTTAGCATTAATATACACTTAAAACCAAAAGTAATCTTAAAAGACACAATTTAAAAGTCAAAGGCACATAAAACAAAATATAATGCAAAACGACAAATTTATAGTTCAAAGAAACGTAAAATCATGAACCTTTCTCAGTGACACAATTTAATGTTCATAGACATAGTATACATTGACACTATTTCCACATTTTGCTATTTTTTACAGTGTTTAAATGCTAGACGTTTTATAAATTTCTAGATGTTCATTAAAAGTTATTTCACTTAACATTTCTATAACTTAATTATATAGTTACCTTATCTTCCTAGATTATGAATTTTGTTTCATGCATCTAATGTATCTTTGTTTGGTTGTTTTTTACTTGAAATCACTCGCAAAGTAATGTCTCGTTTGTATCAAAAACTTCTGCAGATTACCTGTATTATCCATCGCCTAAAATTATACTCCGTCAGCTGGTCTACGAATGAGATCTTTTGGCCTTGAGCCGTGAGTAATGTTATCCGCCATTTGCTTTATTATATTAGTTTTGTTCGTCAAATTAGATCAGGACGCGTAAATGGTTAATATTTCAGTTTTGATACCTCTCACAATTATTAAAGTGCTCATATTAGGTTTTTATTTGCGTAATGTCGTAGCCTATTCACGTATAGTAAAATTACCCTCATATATTTGAATGGGTAATATATATGTGAGTTTCAAGAAGAATGTTCGCTGAAGTGCAAGCCCAAGTACTTTGTTTCGTGACAAAATCTAAAGGCGAGCAGCAACAAACTTTACATTCCATTAGATGCAAAAGCATTGGTTCCCTAATATTAAAACATATTGATGGGTTTTGAAGCAGATTAGATTTTTCTTCGCGTTGTTTACAAAACTAAAATTGATTGAAAACCAATTAAGTCTTTGGTTGATATCTTCATCTAAGGAAGACACCGCAATATTGGAACTTTAATTTGCCAATATTCAACCTCTGTTCGTAATGATACATATTAAATTTCACGATCGACAGAGCTAGGTAGTTAACGTATGTTTTAAAAAGCACACGACTTAGCAACAATCCCTGCAAAACACCGCAGTTCAGGTGCAGAGCTTCACTCACACTTCCCTACTTCTGATTCTCTGCTTTCGGTTCGTGAAGTAATTCTAAGTAATCTATAAAATGGTTCTCGAAATCCGAGGTTTCTTTGTTTATCCAGTAATATGAAATAATAAATTATTTTAAAAGTCTATCCCCCAAAATATTGCAGGGACTTTTTGATTATTGCATATTCTTATTCATGAATTCCCTTAGGTGTTGGAGCAAGCGCGTTGTGGTTCCTTGTTGTCGGAAACCATATTGACAGCTGTTCATTAAAGTCAACTTATTCCGAAATTTGGGTAACGTGACTGGTATTAGTAGTTGGTAGGTATTTCCTGGCGTATATATTGTTCCTGTGTTACACATATTAAATGAAACTTTAAGAATTTCAGGGATTTTTCTTTGAAAGCAAACACATTATGCTGCAGAAACTTACTTGTACGAGCACGATTGTCACGAAACGTCGCCGAGCAACAGTTTTAATTTTGTTGTGTTCGCTTTCACACAAGATGTTTTCAAGAAAAGTTCACTGCCAATCCTATAATTTCGGGTTGAACATTGATATCAGAAAATGTCGCCTTCAAATGCTTGCTGTATTCTACGGGGTACACTTGGCGCGAACAAGAATTTCGAGATCTTTGCATTTCAGTAATTGAACTTAAAGTCAGATAGAAAATATTAACAACAAATTTGGTCTCCCACACTAGCATATTACACTGCCCTAGTCGTTTAGTAGAACGTTTTAACAGTTACAAAAGAAATGTCGTAAGCACCACTAGGAGATAATACCGCAGTACAACTCATGTGTTCAATGATGACACTTGTTGCTTGTTACAAACACTCTACTGGAGCAGCGGAAATTTCATACTAGAGCCGAGATGCATGCACGATCTGTTCGTTAGGTCTCCATCCTCCGGTTACAATAAGTTTATGTTATAATACTATTTTTAATTATAGTAGAGGGTGTTTTATGGCATGTAATTGGTTTATGCCACCCATTTAGCTTAATATGTCGTAACTTTCTAGATCTCTTTTTGTTCCAAACTAAATAAATTCAAGCCTAGTTTTAATGATGCACTGAGACTACAAATGCGAGTAAATCATCGAAACCTGGGCTAGGAGGCCGCGTTGAAAAACGCAGCTTTGCACGCCTCCTAACAATTATGGACAACCATCGGTACTAAATATTGCTGTGAAACAGCGTGCGCTTATCGCGCCCCTCTGAAAATTATGCAGATAACTTACTGAAGTCCAGAGCAAATGGAAATGCTTAGTCCTTCTCAATGCTTTGTTCGTATGGAACTTTCACATGACAATCATTTTATAAAACTGCGTAAACAAGCTCGGCCATCCCATGACGCAGCAACAAAACGTTTGAAATTTATCTTTTTCATGTGTTCACGTGTTCCGAACATACAGGAATCAGCAAGTTAGCGGCGTGAAGTGCTCAGGGGTTCTACGGGTATTCTCACTTTCTCCGCTGCACGTGAGTTTCGTGCACTTCCACGTTTATGTCCGCAGAGCTTTGCCGTCATATCTTTTTCTTCATGCCCACAATTTCTGACAGCTTTCGGAATTTAATCAAACTAGGGCGCATTCTGTAATACGTATTTTTCTACTTTCAACGAGGTTTACTTTAAATGTTCATTTTGATATCTCGCGATGCATTTTGAAACAAATGTGCTTTAGTATCATGCCGTCTCTCCATAATATTTTTCCTGGCACAGATACTCGTTATTATTTTTTTCTATTGGTTCTATTAACCTGCTTTGAGATTTTAACCTGAGTGGTATATAACATTTTTACGTGAGAAGCACTCACCGTGACTGCCGAGAGCAAGGAATTACACTGTAAGAGTATTAATGATATCAAATGGGGACGAAACACAAGATAAAATTATGCCGCGGTTTGTTCAGGTTTGCTATCTCTATGATCTGGTGCTATTGAGTTGCACGCGCGTAACTATAATTTCCACTGAGACGAAGATTTCTTTCCCAGTGGATATTCCTAAAAAACGGAACCTATTTGTATCGAACACGGTGGCCCAGCGCTTCCATCAACTTTTCAGTATTTCACGGGGCCCTCCAGAGATGGCCCCACATGTCCGCTGAGCCTCTAATGAGCGGAAACCGAGGCGATGACATTCGAGGGCAGTGCAGCAGGTTTCTGGGGAGTTATCGAGCTGAACAGTGGGCAACGAAATGTCTGACACGTGAAGCCACTAGTTGGCACAGATTATTCCTCATTGACCAGATAACATGAAAAAAAAAACATTAAGAACAAACAAGATCGCGTATAACATTAGGCGCGGCATATAATACTACGGGAGCACTCTCGAGGGCAATTGAAGGCCTGTGGTCAGATTGGCTTGTCATTTGTGAAAGTAGCTTGGAGATAAAAGCACTTTTGCTTTTTGCCTCAATGCATTATGATATGTGCCCGCTTGAAAGTATCGGTTTTCGGCGCACTGAAATGTCCGGGATATTTCAGTTCCACAGCGTTGATTTTTTATCATAAGTTGAAGTTATTGGGTGTATGAGTATTGATAGTTCTGGAGAAATTACATTTGAAAAATATACACCTGATTTAAACTTCCTTCTTCGTTTCACACTAGGTTCGAGCGCAGGCGACTACAGTCCAATGTAGTCAAACACGCATTGCCAAAAGAGCATAGTCACGGCGCACGTTATCTTTGTAGTGGACGCAATCACTTGTTAAAAGTATCATGCAAAAAAAAAAAAAAACTAGCAGTGAAACCGCGCTGCCACGTAACGTGTGTCAGAGCAAAACCAGCTGGTGAGTGCTTCCGTAACCCGTTATCCATGTGACGCCGTTGTCGTTTTTGCGCCGCCTCCTAAGCCCACTAGAACCCCTTCCAAAAATCAAGGGCCGATTATTAGAAAGGCGGACACTGCACAATGGCGGAACCATGACATTTTTGAACGGGCAATTCATTCCACAAGATAGCGAACATCGGAGCGCGGCAAGCGCTAGGAACCGTCCAGCCAATAAAACAGGGTTGAAAATGCAACGTCACTGCGCTCATCCCCTTATTCTCTGGATCCGTATTTTTGCATTCTGGTCCAATTAAACGCCTTAGGTGTGCTGTGCCGTGACGTTGCGGTTCTCGACCGCCATACTAAAGGATTATAGAGCTGCCAGCAGAGTGCAGTCTTTCGGAAGAAGTCTATTCTTAGGATTTTTATGCGATGTTCGCTTCCACTCTGGATTATGCGCATGTGCATCATCGGCACTTCGTCTTCGGCGAGCCTCCTCAGCCGGTACCGCATAAAAGATAAGGCCCACACATGACGTCCCTATTCGTGGATCTCCGCGCTCCCGCCCTAAGCGGAAAGCACCCTGAAGCTCAACAACAGTCACCGCAAACCGTCCGACGCGTTCCTCTTGGCGTTGCCACGTGCCAGCGTCGCGCGCGTTGCGAGACGCTGCAACAGACGCTGGTAGAAAGTTTCCAACTGCTCGGTCGGGGTCACGTGGTTTAAGAGCCTCATTTGAAACACGAGCTGCGAGGAGATGACCAAATCGTCGTCGTCTGCAAACTCCCCCGCCTTTCCTGCTGCTTTCCTCTTCACCACGCGAAAGACGCAGCACATGCGCACTTGTGACCTATCGCCGCAGGAGGTGTCCGCAATTAATTTGGAAACGCACCCCATGTTTCCCGATGAGCTTTCTCTTCGATCAAGGCTCTCTGCACGCTAACGGCGCTGCTGGCGCAACCTAGGCGGCGCTTTTTGGATCCACTAGTAATGATGTTTTGGGGGAGAAAGACGCAGGAGCCTTCTAGGCTGCATAGACACCTTTTCGAAAGTTCCGTGCCGTTTATTAGCAGGTTGGAACCACTGCACAATGGCGGAAATACGGACATCGTGGAACGCGCAAGCCATTCCCTAAGATGGCGAACGTCGGGGCGCGGCCAACGCCTGGAGCCGACGAGCCAATCAAGCACCATCTAAAGTGCTACGTCACTGCGCACATCCTTTTTTTCTCTGGGTGTGTTTTGTTTTCTGATCCAACCAAACGTATTAAATGTGGCGTGACGTTGCGGTTGTAGTCCGCCATTGTGCATGGATTCCATAGCTGCCAACTGAGCTGCATTCTGTCGAAATTCGTATGTTGCCTTCGCGCGCCGTAACTGAAATTCTCGTTCTTCTGAGCTGCTACGAACTTTCCGAGGTCTAGCCATACGTCGTGCCAGCTCGTCTGATCGCATGGTCGGGCGCATGCGCCGGCACCACGGTATCAAAGACAGCCGAAACCTCCTGTACGCTCCGCAGGGGGCAGCATCTTTGGTAGGTGTTTGGTGAGTGGCGCCACCACTGACTTTGAGCCATGCGGGTTCGCCCGCCCAAGCCCAAGTCTGGGGAAAAGGGAATCCTGGGGGTTGACCCGAGCCTGGGAACGGTTGGATTTTTTCGGGCCCCTCGTATAAGGCAATCTTATACGCCTCTCGTATAAGGCAATCTTTGTATTTTCTTTCCTTCTCCTCTGGTTTTCACTTACACCTGTTTTTGGTGGCAAGGACTAATCTTGGGTGGCGATGGAGCTCTGCATGGACCCACACTAGGATATAGTCTTCCGGCAGCACTGTTAGAGTAACGTCTCCAAAGAAGCGTCCCCTGCTCGTCTTACTTTTGAAAAAGCTAAAGAACCGGACAAATATTCTCGTTTTCGTGTAGCGGACTCTACATGTGACGCCGTGCGTTTGTCAAAAGTTCCTACTTTTATTATTGCAAAACACTTTGAGAAAGTGATTTGAAAATGTTATTAGGCAAGAAAGCTAGCAGGAGACCTCCTTGTAGAGGTAGAAAATCAACCACAGTGTACAGCACTGCTGGAGATCACAAGCCTGGGAGATTACCAGGTTACTGTGACTTCACACCGTACCCTGAGTACTGTTCGCGGTGTCAACTCTGAAGATGACTTTCTCGAATTCAGTGAAGAGGAGATCATCGAAGGTCTGCGCAGCAGTTCTGTTGTAGCTGTTGAACAAATCACTTTAAAATGTGACGGACAAAAAAACAAACAAAAAAACAAACAAAAAAACTCGACATATGATATTTACAATTGAACTCAATGCTCTTACATGCACAGTGAATGTAGCGTACTTAAACTGCAGAGTCCGCCCTTTCATTCTATATCCTCGGAGGTGTTTCCACTGCCAAAGTTTTGGGCATGGTTCCCGAAACTTCCGCGGCCAAGAAACGTGTGAAAAGTGTGATGGTACTGAGACGTATAGCGGACATCTTTGAAAACGAACCGAAGTGTGCAAACTTTAGTGGAACACACCTTGCTTTTTTTCTCTCATGCCCTAAATAGAAAATAGACGAATATGTACTGGCTCTCAAAGTAAGGAACAACCTTAGCTACCAAGCAGCCAAATAACAACTTGCCTTTCAGGGAACGGGTTCTTATGCTCAGGCAACGCGGAGGGGACCCCAATGTCTAGGGAATCCGTGAAGGCAGAGACTTAGCAGGAAGATCTCTCCTGCCCACAGGAGTCCCCTTCTGAACCTCTGAAGCTGTCAGACAGTCTGTAACCTTTATGTTCTGACAGGATACTGTGCCCTCCAATGAGGGTACAGCTCCCTACACGGTGTCAGACGTGCCGTCTGTGGCACTAGCTAGCCCTTCTGGCCGATGTCAACGACTCCCTACCCCGTGCCCCCGCCATCAACAAGACACCTGGGCGGATAGAACAATCTTTATCGGCCAAGAGTCCAGAGCTCTCGACGGATCAAAGAATGGACGAGAGCCTAATACTTTCTAAAGATGACCTGTCTCTTTCTGAAGCAAAGTCTTTTCTTTTGTCTCCTTTGAGGTTGTCTCCTTTGAGGCCACTGAAAACCCACTACTGTTATTTTTTTCTTCCTGTAGTATATTTATTTATTTATTTATTTATTTATTTATTTATTTATAAAACAGTCTTATGTTTGAAGCTAAAAATGACAAAGGTATTTCTTTTCTCGATGTGAAGGCCTGTCGAGTCAGAATTGACGTCATAGACACACCAGTTTACCGTAAGCCCTGTGCCTTATGGTGATTGTTCGAGCTTCGACTCTCATCTAAAAGAGCATAAGCGGGCCGTAGTGCGAGCCATTTCGTCTCGATGTGATTAACTGTCGTCAAATGATTACCTGCGATCGCAGGAATTAGCGAAGGGGATCAGCGCCTTGAAAGACCGCAGCTACCCTAAGGCCTCTATAGAGGACACCCGGAAGCTCACGCAGAGTGCTCAAACCGACAATGGGAAAAGTTACAGATATGTGGTCGCCATTCTGTACATCCAGGATGTATCAGGCTCGATGAAAAGAGCCTTGCGTCCATCGGGCATTCCAGCAGTGCTTAAACCGTTTTACGCTGTGCCTAATGCGTTTGCTAAGCCGAAAGACCGCGCCTTTCCGGACTCCCAAAGTGGTGTTGCGTACAAAGTGAGCTGTGACGATTGCAACGCCACTCAGGTCGGAGAGGCGGGGAGATGACGAAGATCCCGTCTCAAGAAACACAAAAGAGACGTCGCCAACTCGACAGACGCCACACGAAAGAAATCCGAGCTTGTTGACCACTGCTGGACGTCGTGGCATTCTTTTGATTTGGACGATGCGGCGTCCTTGGCAAGTGAGCAAAGATCGGGTCTGCGGAAGGTCGTGGGGTCGTGGTATATTTGCCATGATTCCACGGCGTGCAATGTCAACTGCGGTCTCTTACCGGGCGGTACTGGTATATTTGGGAGGAGTAGACTGAAGACGCCACCCGTATAGGCGGCGAAACTTTTGTGTGCTTTTGTTATGTGTTTCGCCATGTTAAACCGAATTACAACTCTTTGAAATATAACTTCCTCCGGCTTTTGAAATATATTAACGTTTAGCTTCACGTAGCGAAGTGACCCTGCAGACTTCGCTGGAAGCCCGCGATTTCTTAGATTGTATAATTACAGTTTGGTCTTTATATAAACCCCAAGTTATCAGCTAAATATAAGAGAGCTTGAAGACCTCGTTAGTCAGCTTCCTCCACCTTTTTTATTTTTAGAAAATTTGAATGCCCATAATTCTTTGTAGCTCAGTCGCAGACTGAAAACCATAGGGGCTCTCGTTGAACTTTTTCTTCTTTTCGTCGGGATCGCGTCTACTTAACACAAATGAAGCTACATATTTTAGTTCTACCGCTGATACTTTTACTTCTATAAATCAATCTATTTTTGACCCATTATTGTTACCATTGCCGTCATGGAAGGTTATTCCAAATTGATATGGAAGTGATCACTGTCCACACATTTTAGAGTTTAACCATTCTCACGTTACTCTCTCATCGTGCTCACCTCGGTGGATGTTCGGAAAGGCTGACTGAGGATGTTTTAACCAAAATCTTTTACCTGTTTCATCTTGGGCGCAGTTGCGATTCCGCAAGTGTGCCCAACAAAATCAAAGTCGTTATCGACGGCCACGAAGCGTCGACACTCGTGGACACCGGAGCGGACTGCTTTGTTTCGAGTGGGAGACTCTCGACGCGTTCGGAAAGTTACGACGTCATGGGACGGACCCAGGGATTTCTCTAGACACCCCTAGGGGGACTATAGACCCCCCCCTAGTTTTCCTGGACACCCCCCCCCTTGAATCTAAAAGAAAAGGAAAAAAATAAAATTCTTTTTTTAAGATTAAGTAGAAAACACCACCTCTCAGGTGTATATATAGAGAAAGGAAACATACATTACGGGTATGAGCATTTGATTAATAGACGTCTGTAATTTAGCTAGTGGACTAAAAAAGAAACAGTTTTATATTTTATCTAGCCTCGCCTCGCATCGCCTTCAACCCCCCCCCCCTTCCCCCGCCCCCGAGTCATTGGGACACCCCCCCCCTTGATTAGAATCCTGGGAAACCCCTGGACGGACCTCATATACCAATCGCCGGAGGGCACCTCATTACACCAGTCTGGAGGTGCACCACTCGTGTCGAGATTCACGGCGAGACCTGCCAGGTGAAGTTAGTCGGGCTACAGGACTGCGCGAGGGACGTTGTCCTCGGGATGGACTTTCTATGCAGTACGGCGCTGTCATCGATCTAGGAAAAATAAGTTGACGCTTCAAAAACCTATTTCAACGCCGGAAGACTTAGAAATAACGGCCACTGCGGTCCGAGTCCTCTCCGACCACGTGAACCTGCCACCGCTTTCGAGCGTGTTTTACCCATAGGAACCAATGCAGCCATGTGTGGTGAAGTTAATTTAGAAGGTAGCATTCAACTGCTCCTGGGAAAGGGAATCGGCGTCGCACGAGGCACTGCGGAATTTCAAGAAGTAGGTGCAACTGTTCTCGTGACGAACTTTTGACAGGAGTCGCAGAACTTAACAGATGGTACCACCTCGGGCTACATCGAGACAACTTCAATCGTCACCTGTCATTACTGGAATTTCTGAGGAACCTTCGCCGTATAGCCCAAGAGCACACTGCCTTCGCAGCTCAACTGTCGACCCCGAGTTGCCCGGTTTAAAACAGTGACGGATAGTTTAACTTTCCGGCGAGTTCAGCGCGTGCTTCGCTGAACCACGGTAGCAAAGCACCGCATCGTCACTAATGACGACGCACTGTGTATTCACCAGCCCCCGTACCGGGTCTCTTTAAAAGAGAGAGGTGATACAAGAACGGATCCAGAAAATGCTAGAAGACGATATTATCCAACCTTCTTGTAGTACATGGGCGTCAGCGGTTGTACTTTTAAAGAAGGACGGAACACTGAGTTTATGTGTGGACTACCGCCGACTCAAATACCGTGACAAAAAGAAATGACTATCCGCTTCCTAGAATTGACGATACCTTAGATCGCCGCGCCACGCCCGATATTTTTCGCCAATGGACCTAAAGAGCGGCTACTAGCAGATCGAAGTCGACGAACGAGATCGCCACCTGACAGCCGTCTTTATGCCGGACGGACTGTACGAATCTAAAATAATGCCCCCGGACTATGCACAGCACCGGCAACATTTCAGGGTGTTATGGACACCGTACTGGTTGACCTTCAAATGAAAAGCTCTCTCCTTTAGCTAAACGAGGTCGTGGATTTTTCAAGCGACTTTACGAACACTTGAGGCGACTTTGGGCCGTGCTTCAGGCCATCATGACCGCCGGATTGACACTCAAGCCGGCGAAGTGCCGGTTCGCCTGCGGTGAACTGAAGTTTCTATGCCATGTCGGGAGTATCGCTGGGTCAGCGAAGACGGTCGACGTCTCCGCTGACTCAACGAAGACGTCGACCGTAACCGAGTCTCTTCACCCAAGGGACAAGAAATCCGTCCAACGATTTCTTGGGCGTTGCGCCCACTATAGACGCTTCGTCCGGGACTTTGCCAAACTGTCTGCGCTGCTAACATACCTTACAAAGATTGCCGTAAAGTGCCAATGGACAAAAGAACGACAGCGGGCCTTCAACGAGCTAAAACAAAAACTCCAAACGTCTCTGATTCTCTACCGCTTCAACCAATCTGCAACCACTGAAATTCACACGGACGCAATCAATACAGGAGTTGGCCCGTTTCTCGTTTAACTGCAGAACGGCACAAAAAGAGTAATTGCCTACGCCAGTCGGACGCTCTCCAAGCCAGAGAGCAATTACTCAACGACCAAGAAGAAATAACTTACCGTGCCCTGGGCGTTAGGCAAGTTCCGCCCGTACCTGTACGGAAGCCTATTTCTAGTGGATAAAGAGAACCACTCGCTTTGTTGACAAGCAAACCTGAAGGATTCCTTTAGCACGTCTTGCGCGGTGGAGTCTTCGACTTTAAGAATTAGACGTGAGGTGTTCTACAAGTCCGGCCGCAAGCACAGCAACGCCGATTGTTTGTCGAGGGCACTCGTCGAGTTGGCGTCTGAGCGTACCAACGACAGCGTCGACGACGACTTTCTTGTCGGCGCGATGACAGTGAACAACATGGCAGCATGTAAACAAGACGATCCTGAGCTGCGTACACTCATCGAGCATTTGGAGAAACGAGGGAGTTATCATCCACGTATCTTCGCACGAGCCTTAACAACCTTTGCAGTTCGAAAGGGTGCACTCTTCGAAGAAAGCTTCGGCGGCACCAACTCGACATGGCTGCTGGTTATCTTTGCGAGTCTTCGAACGGAAGCCTTCCAAGCGTGCCATGCCGAAACAAGGGCGGTGCACCCTGGGCTACAGCAGAACAGTTGTACGGATTCGAAAAAATACTACTGTCCCAAACTCTCGAAGGCTGTCCACCTATACGTCCAATCGTGCCGCGAATGCAAACGACGGAGAAAACCACCGACGAAGTAGGCAGGGCTCCTGCAGCCAATCACTCACCCGGCTACGCCGTTCCAGCATATAGGAATGGACTTGCTTCGACGGTTCCCACCATCGACGCAAGGAAACCGGTAGATCGTCGTGGCGACCGATTACCTCATGAGGTACACTCTAAGAAAAAATGACTACCTGGGGTAGTAAAATGGCGCTTTGGAGGCTTTGACTACCTCAAAAGGCGAGTTACCAGCCTTTGGGCAAAGTCACGACCCCAAACCGCTGTGGAATGACCACCTTTCTGCAGGTGACGACAGGGATGGTGATCACTTTCGAATCTGATATTCACGTGCAGGCAGCCGTAAATGATATTAGTAACTTAGATAACTACATAAAGACTATAAATTATGTTCTTCCTTAGCTTTCGTGATCTTTTAAGATCCGCCAAGTTCACATCTGTTGGGCAATTCGCGTAAATTGGTGGAATACAAATTTTGTCGGCGCGAGCAGCAACACTGGTTCTCAACAGCTGGGCCTGGCTTGGCATCAACAACAACGAACGACCCGTTTGGTCTGTCGTGAGTGTTTGCCGAAATGAGGTAAGGATATTGTTTTTTCCGCATTTAAGGCCCGTTCACACTCTTGCGACCGAGAGAGACCAGACCGATTTTTAAGCCCCTTGCGATCTCTCAGGACCAGCTCCGCTTTAGCGCATCCGGTCCTAGGAAGTCGCAAAAGGCTTAAAAACTGGTCTGGTCTCTCTTCTTACTCGGTCGCAAGAGTGTGAAACAAAATGACTAGTTGTATATCTGATCGTATTGAACCATTGAACACTGTGACCGATGATCGACAGGGTAAACATGCTCATAGGTATGTGACTGTATCCGCCCGTACTGTTTTCCTCAATCTCGGAGCGGTTGGATTTCTGAGCTGCACCCGTCGTGGTTGTGATCTCCCGGCTGTACGTACGTAGCGCGTGAACTTCCGATTCAGTAGCGGGTTGCAGTGCAGTGGCATTGTAGTAATTGGCTTTTACCAGTAAAGCGATACGCACACGTCGTGCACCTCTACTGGAAATTGCCACACGCACTACGCGAAGCTCGTATAAAACGAATGGTTACAAGTTTCCGATGCGGAGGCATAGCATAGCGGTTAAGGTGTCCGCTTCCTACGCAAGTGGACGCGAGTTCGATCCTCGATGGGCCTACTTTTTTTTTTTTCTAGAACATTTTTGTTTTGCTGTTGTTGGGCATTTGGCGATATTTACGACATTTATTTTTTATGATTAACACTGAAAAAAAAAAGATTGTTGTTGACGAAACTTTGCAGAACTAAATGGTATACGACTTTCTTTCCGGAGGTGCAGTTGGGGACAGCGGGGCTTGGGTTGCCGGCTGGACGGGTTAAGTTTTGTAATTAGCGGTTGCACACTGTCACCGCGAAGTGGCGTGAATGCAGGCCGGGGGGGGGGGGGTTGGGGTTAACGCGCTCACCAGTGATACACGCGCCGTCCGAAAAGGGTGACCCAAATGGCATATGCTCTCCGCATAGTGCGTATAGCCATTTCCGGTCGAAGTGCACGACGTAGTGCATATAGCTTTACTCTTACTAGATTGTTGCGTCGTCACGGGCACTATTTGTGTTGCTACAAGTGCCAGCTCGAGCCTGAACTCGCGCCTCTCTCGCCGGTCGTGTTCTTCAGTTTTGATGTTCTGCTCTATGATTCATTAAACCTAAACCTAAAAGTCAATCACCTCTGCATCGTCACCCATCAGGGCATCCCAGCCGTGCCACTCTACCGGCCCTTCCTGGATGTCTCCTGCCGCCAAGTAGCAGCCTGATCTTCGAACCGCCAACATGGTCGCCTCTACATCAGAGAATCACACATTTTGGTGCGTCAGCTACCACTACATTTTGGTGCGTCGGCCGCTACTATATTTTGATGCGTCTGCCCATCCCGTTCTTTCGACTGTTTAACTTTTTCCTGGGCAGAAAAAGAGCCCCTGCGGTTTCTCACGACGTTCTTGCGCTCATGCTTGTTTAGTTTTTTTCAGGGCAGCATATAAGCTTCTGAGGTTCTTGCAGTGTTCCCATGCTTGTGTTCCTGTTAGTTCTTTGAGGACAGTAAATAAGCTCCTGAGGTTCTTCACAGTGTTCCAACGCTCGCGATCGTTCACTTTACCAGTCTGCCCTGCAAGACGTGGCCTTTCAAACCTTCTGATCTTTTCCCTTGGCCAGTCGCTCTGCTGTACCCGGTTTTGGACTGTACGAAATTTCACTGCATTGAGACGTGGCCTTTCAAACCTTCTGATCTTTTCCCCTTGGCCGGTCGCTCTGCTGTACCCGGTTTTGGACTTTACGAAATTTCATTGCATTGAGACGTGCTGCCCTATACCCCGTTCACCCCTAAGCTGAGACTGCAGTGGGAACTATGTGCTTGCCGAACAAATCAGCCGCCTTCCTTTCATCACCTGACCCAGTCCTCGGCAAGTGGGTATGAGCGGGAGCGTGATCACGTAACGAAAGAGGGATGTATGACTGGTCCATTGAGGACGTAGCTTCCACCGCAGTCTCAGCTTAGGGATGAATGGAATATAGTCAGCACGCAAGATGGCCGCCCAGCTCCGGCCTTCCAAGAAGGTGGCATTTACAAGACGGCCGCTGTCTTCATTGGCCTCCTTGCTCGAGACCCTACGGCGAAGAACCAGCGTGCACGAGCACGCGTGCGCCACGAAGCTTCATCGACGGCTGCCCGTACGCGGAGGAGCTGGCATCTCCTCCACTGTGATATTGGCCGATGCTTCTATCTGCTTTGTGTCTGAGTGGACCACGATCAGTATTACGTAACTCTCCAGCAGTATGGCATAATATGAGCCGTGTTCGGCATTGCTTGGTATCCGACCAGCGGACCCGAACCTACACCGGAGGCATTTAACAGGACTGTGCACATGTCTTGCACCTTCTTACATGGTCTTAAATGTCTTTGTCAACACCGGGGTACCAGAGGATAGTGTTTGCCAAGCTCTTCATGACTGACCTGCCTGGATAGGTGTCATGGAGCATAGCATAGTATACTGATAATGCCTGCTCAATTGCCGGTTGCCAGCAATCACCACAAGGGTGCGTTGCTTACCTATACAAGGCAGAAAATGTGAACGATGAAAATAAGCCTCCCTCGTGCGTTCTTGTATTTTTGGTGCTGTTTTTGGCATTTGTCGTTGTACATGGCGGGGCTGTCATTTCACGAGACCCCAAGCACCACCCGGGATCATGGAAAGTGACTGAAGCTTGTTTCGAGGAAAGACTGCGTCTCAACTTCTACCTCCTATATACGCAATAGTGTGCGGTAGGCACCTTTTTGTGACTGACATTAAGGAAGGCCTGTGTGGTTCCCCTTGTGCATTCTGCTCGGGCTCCACTCAAAGCCCAGCATGGCTCAAGCCTCTCTGGCGTTAAAGCTGGATGAGCCCATGTACCCTTCCAGGTCCTGTTTTGGTGCTGCTTGACTGGCTCTCACTGCTTACCTACCCACATCTTTCTCGCACTGTTCGAGGTATATAGTGACGGGCGCCTGACAACAGGCACAGTGCGTCATTACGAAACGTGAGCCCCGGCACAGCTAACACCTTCCACACTGCTTACGTGACTTCGTAGCGGTTGTTACCCCAGAGGACCCTGGCCGTTGCAATTCCTCTTCACCTTCTAAACTTTGAAGCCAAACCAAATATGCAGCAAAACCAAAACATGCACTACCTTTCAGCATTTTAGTACCGCTTCTCGGCATCATTGTTGTTGTAGCAATGCTCTGTTTGTTTGTAGTATAGATAGTGATATCACAACATCTTCCTTGTCACTCATGGTGCTTGCAGGAACTTTGCAGAACATGAGAACATTGAAACTGCATAGAGCTGACACTGCTGTGGAATGACCAAAATATGCGGTTGCAATTTCCGCTTGCTTCAGCCAGCTCACCACAATGCGACATCGGGACGTGGCATGTCACAGTGTCGTAGGACGCCAGCTACGCTTGATGTGGGAACCATCGTATAATGCCTGTCTTTATCGTGCATGTGTTTCACGTTTACTTTTCCAACTGATGCAATGAAAAGAGTTTTTGGTGGAGGCTATCGAGTTGGCAGGTTACGACCGCCTGAGCATTCAGCTAAGTGGTGATTTCACTTGGCTATTCGTTTCAGTGGAATGTCTAATCTTGATTCTGATGTCCATAGTCTATTTTTTGGCTCGTTTGTTCGAAAGTAACTCTGTCGGTCTATCTAAGGAAGCCTCAAGAAAAAGCTTTGCTAAGCTAAGGCTGCACTAGCCTTGACAATTCTTTTTCTTGAGACCGAGATAAGACCACCTGATTTCATTTTGAGCAAGCCAGCACACTGCAGAGGAGGAATGACCCAGATTTAGCATGAAGTTATAGGTTTCACATGAGCACATTCCATTTGTAGCTGAAAAAGAGGTGTCACTTAATGAGAAAGACAAGTGAAACAAAAACATTATTAGGTATTTCGGTTAAGAAAGCTGTGCATACTTTAGCTCAGCTTTCAGTATTTTGGGCACATTTTACTTTTTAGCTGTGAGTTCATCTATGATCACTATTAGTTCACTTGGAGCATGTAAAATACATTGGACGTGACAGACAACCGCACTTGGGCATCCATCATATGTCTGAGCTGTGCCTTCTTTTTTTTCAGTTGAAGTGTATGTCTCACTTGGCTCGATCAGTATCTACTTCATGTACTGAATACCTTTTTACAGGGTTTGGTCGCCACAGGAGACTTGTGCGCTTGTGGGTGTTTGGTGAGTGGCGTCACCAATCACCATGAGCCCCGAGCCCAGCATGGGTTCAGACCCCCTGCATGCCTGGCTGTGCTAGGTGTCCCCGTGTCTGGTGAAACTGGGGTCCTGGCAGTTGAGCCAAGCCCGGGCTAGGTTTGCTTCAAGGGCCCCCACGTTGGGCAACACACCACCCCAGCCCGCACTCCTCACAGACAGATGTCCTGCGTTGGCTCGCCCAGGACGATCCGGTCAGTCGCTTTGCTTCACCTCTCCTTTCTTGTGATTTTCTTCTCCATCCCTGTTTTCAACCTCTTATCTTTCAGATGTAACAGAATTCTTTGAAAGGGAAGAAGAATTATATAGCCCATGGGTGTTGACAACCACTAGGGTGTGACATGATAACACCAAATGCTTTACTATGAAAATATCTCACTCCATAAAAATCCAATGGCCTTGGCACGAATAGGGTTTGCGTGGTTAGAACGACTGGATGCGCAGCAGCCTCAGGGTCTTTCTCTTTGAATAGACCTACCTCACCAGCCAATTTCGTTAAGCTGCCGCTGCCGCAATGCATCAAAGGAACTTTAGTCTTTTTGCATGTGGGAGAACCCCGCTGGAGCTTTGCGCGTGACGAGATGACACGAGCCGTCTCATGCACTGCCCCCTGCCTCCTGTAAACTAAAGTTATGGCGGCGTCACACATGCGTGGAACGCTTAGTGAGATCTGTTTATTGGGACGATTGATGGCAACAATAGATTACTGTTGCCATCTATGGTTGTGGACAGCTGGAGCACAAGTTGAGACAGCTGTGTCTGCTGTCTGGGCAAACCCGGTATCTCGGTGTGCCCACGGCAGCCCCCTTTCTTGGTGCGGCATGACTACTGTACAGCATGGACGGTGTGATCCTCATGCATTCTTTCAGATGCGTGGTGTCTACACCACTAGGAGAGCAACATTCGGCACTGTGGGTGCGCTGGCATAAATGAATAGAGACAAATGTATTTTTCCTGGTAGAGTATTTGGTGACACTGTCAACTGGCATGCTTGCAGCCAGGCTAGCAATGGCCATGGTGAGGTGACTCGCATCCCAAATGTCCCAAGATGCCTCTGTCATATTTCAATCATTGCGTTTGATGTGCTTGCAAGAATGGGATATTTACAATAAAACATAGCAGTTCATTCAAGATAGATATTAAACATACTTTTTTAATTAATCTGTATATGCTTGTAGTGTAATTTCATAATCACTGCAGGTTCAGAAGGTTAATTGACAACAAAATTTGATTGTTTTATTTTTCTGGTTTTGTAATGTATGGTTCCAGGTGCATCAACGTAAGGCATAGGCATTGTTGCATGTTATGACTCCAAAAGTTTGGGTCTATACAGCATGAATAATTGTATTTTTGGTGGTGATCACACCAAAAATAGCATGTTGTTATTTCAGCAATTGCTGCTCGTGAACTCGAGAGACTGGAATTGGAGCTATTGCGACTTCAAGATGTAACGAGATTTCAGCTGCTCGTCAGATCATGGCCAGGCAGCGGAATGGATCTTCAATCCTTTGGCGTGCTTGTTGGTTTAGACCGTGAAACTTCCAAAATTGTGTTTGCCTTGCAATGTCAAAACGTTCAAAAAGATTTTTCGTGTAAAGTCAGCGTAAAACATCTCTGTTTGCTACATTGTTACAGGTTTGTCACCCTGTTTCTTCTTTTTTTCTTTTCTTTTTATGGTGATTCAGAACTGCTGTTTGCAACACCGGAGCCCACAGCCGAGCACAGCACCTCATGCTGCAAGCACCAGCAAAAAGACGCAAAAGAAGGTTAGCAGACAAGGCCCATCATGTAATCGATGCCACTAGCCCAACAGCCCACAAGACCACGTATTGTATGCAATAAACCAGTTGTCGTCGTTAACCTGTCTCGACCACGACATGCCGGCAGCGGTGGGATCCAGTGTTGCCCATGGCAAGAACAAAGGCTATATAAAAATGATAGGAGACGAGTGAACATTGCAGTATGCGCTTTTGCTATTTGTATTGCAGCCACCGACAGCCTGTCAGCTACCCTTGAATAGACCCTTTTCAAAAGTGTGCATCATCTATACTCTGTTCACCCTTAAGACTACAGTGCCTGCCGGACCAATCAGCCACCTCCCTTTTATCACCCAGTGATGTGATTGCTGTGCCATTTGCGCCAAATATAACAGCTGCAGGCCCAGGGGCGGATTTAGAGGGGGTCCGGATGTCCTGACCCCCTCTTGATTTCTGCATGTGTAAAATTTAGGGCGTAAAACGAAGGAGAGGGGAGGGGATTCCTAAACAAATGGTACGCTGACCAACACCTGACCCCCCTCAGGAAATTCCTGCATCCGCCCCTGTGCAGGCCTCGCTACTGGACCAGATCCTTAGGGTAGGCTATTGCAGGTTTTCAGGACTTTCGATAATCGAAAGTCCTGAAACATAACATAATATTAGATTTGATTTCGCACCAAGCACTGACAGTACTCGGAAGTTTCGCAATAAGTCTCGTGATCTTCTCTGGTGGGTTAGTTAGCTTTGTTGAGTGCGCTTCTCACCGCACACTGGTGTACTGCAGTGAAGCAACAATTGCGAACTAGGCGTTGCGATGTTGCGTGTCTTTCTTTGCCGCAGCACACCCGCGTGCTAAGGGGAAAGGTACTCCTCCAGATCGAGACGTAGTGCAAGAGGGTATATATGGACTCTTTTGTAGGTCTATTTTTATGCTTTGTTTTTTGTCCGATTTAAGAATTGCAGTTTTGTTACAACCTCCCCCCCCCCCCCCAGAACCTGAAGGACACATAAATCTAGGTACTCAAAATGATTGTATTTTAATATTTGTTCAGTGGGATTACGTACCTAAAATAATCATTCACGGCAGTTCGCGCAGTCCTTCATCAGCCATCTTGTTACCGTGTCTGGTACTTCCACATGCAACTAAACAGCTAGTGTTTGTTCTCCTCCTAATATTTGCCATCTCTCCCCCTCACATTTGCAGTGATATAAATGAAATTGAAGTGTGCAGTTATGCTTCAAAAGCTCTTTTTGCTTCTACAAAATGAACTTTTGGCTGCTCCAATAGCTGCTCCAAAATGACTACGACCAATCACATCACTGCTCTTATCACCTGACCCCGCTCTTTGAGCGTGGGTATGGGCATGGGCAGGAGCGTGATGATGTGGCGAAACAGAGACATATAACTGGTCTAACGAGGACGTAGCTTCCATCGCAGTCTCAGCTTAGAGGTGAATGGAGTGTGGTAGCTGCAGCACCAATTATCGAAGTCCGCCATTGTTTGGGCACACACTCTGGCCGATGTTGCTTGATGTTACAGAGAAAATTGCCTCATCTCAATAAACCTGATGCAAAATTGCTTGTTAGTCTGACAACACTGAGAGCGTCGGTATTTTAATGTTAGCAAGCGTTGTCGGTACTGAAGCACGGTGGATGCGTTGGAAACAACCGTACAGGCAGTGTGCGATGGCGCAGCAGCTGTGTTTTTCGCCTTCCGACCATGGAACGTGGACAAACAGTTTAAACAACTTACTGCAACTGTCTGACGAAACTTTCGGAGGCCTATGCACACGCTGGCGACAACCTGCAGTGTGTAAGCTTCCGCAGTGAAGGCGTACGACTTGCTGCACTGCTTCGACGAGGTTCTTGCCAGCATGCAGAGGCCTCCTAGAGTTTCATCAGACAGTCGCGGTAGGTTGTTTAAACTGTTCGTCCACATTTCATGGTCAGAAGGCGGAAAACACAGCTGTTGTGCTATCGCACACTGCCCGTACGGCTCTCTCCGATGCCTCCACTGTGCTTTGGTACCGACGACGCTTGTCAACATTAAAATGGCGACGCTCTCAGTGTTGTCAGATCACCAAGCAATTTTGCATAAGGTCTCTATTGAGCCTATTTGACTGGTTGCCATCTTTTTTTTAAACATTGCATATATCGAAAGCTTTTGGCACAATCAATCATACCAGGGTGGATGCAAAAGTAACCGGAATGAATTTCTGAAAGGCGGGCCGTTTGTAGTACCAGCTTCCTCAGCTACCAGTGCTTAGCAGCACGCCTTCCAAGTTAGTTTGCCGACTGGTATTGTCTGCTATAAATGTTTTTTCCCAAGCGCTTCAAAATCGTTTTTTTTTTGCAACGTCTGATATCAAGGAACAGCATGCGGCCGTGAAATTTTGTTTTAGGAAAAACTGCCGGAAACTTGTAATGTCTCAGAGAGCTTGCAAAGAAGATGCTAATAAGAAATCTCATGTCTATGAGTGCTTTTCTCGGCTCGCTTTAAGGCCAGTGAATTATTGATCGACGACCAACCTCGTTCAGGGCGGCCCTCAACCTCCTCAACTGATGAAAACATCGAAACATTTGGGCATTGTTCACTCCGAGTTTGTTCCTGTTGGTGAATCTGTTAATGAGGTGTTTTACCTGGGAATTTTGCGACACTTGCGAAACTCAGGAAGGCAGAAATACCCCGATGTGAGGGAAAGGGGGAATGATAGTCCCATTACAACAATGCCCCAGCACACACTGCCCTGTCAGTGCAACAATTGTTTTAGCAAAAATGGCCAGACACCGCTTCTCCACCTCCCGTATTCTCAGGACCTCGCTCGCCCCGTGTGACGTTTTTCTGTTCGCTCATATGAAAAGTCTTGAAAGGAAATCGTTTTGTGAATGTGTAAGGTCCTTCAAGTCGGACATTGCAAAAAACGAAAAATGATTTTGAAGCGCTTGGGGAAAAATTTACAACATGCCGCTAGATCCTTTGCAGACGACACTGGTCGGCAAACTGACTTGGGAAGGATGCCGCTTAGCGCTGCAAGAGGCGGATGCTGGTACTACGAACGCCTGGCCTCTTGAAATTCATTCCAGTTACTTTTGGGTACCCCCTCATTTTTTTTATTGTTGAAACTTTGGTTCTATAGCCCAGTATCTTGCTTGGTGCAAATCATATCCCTTTTTCTGTTATACATATTTTCAGATATTTTTTTTAGAATGGTGAAATGACTGGTGTTCATATTTTGATTATTTAATGTTTGTAATGCATACATAACATTGTTTTTTGGTTAAATGTTTCCTGTTTTCATGTAAGTTTATTGGTTCATATTCAAAGGTGGCAGCCAATAAGAAGGGTACAAGGTTGTTTCTGGCTTTAGAAAGTATCATTACTATAATTATTATAGTTTGATAGACCAGTGCTGGAAAAATACTTCTTTTCAGATTTCCATTTGAACAATGACTCAGAAGTACCTACACGGTTGTTTTAAAACGTTTAATTATTTTTTAAAGGAAAATATTTTCAATATAAAATTGTATAGCAGGTTTGGAAAATAAAAGAATACAAACAATTGCCACCTGAACACTTTGTTTCCATTATAGCCACTTTATACATATAAACAGTATAGTTTTGGTTGTAATGCCCTAATGTTTTAAGCTTAACACATTGTTTATATGAAGTCTCCCCATGCTTGGGAAGTGCCAACCTTTTGTTGTCATCACAAAAATAAAAGATTTAAAATAATTACATAGGGGTATATATGTTCTCCAAATGCAGCACATAAAAAAAATCTCGGCTATGCTATTTTATATATATATAAATATATATAATTGTACCCCAATACGTTTTTTTTTCTTACATAAGTTTAATTTGGGGTTTTTAAAGTAAAGCGAGTAGAGCGAGGTCACTCGACCAACACGGGAAAGCACGCCGCCAGCGTTTGCCCGCGACAATTAAGAGAAAAAAGAACTAATTGAACAACACAAGACTACGAATTATGTTACCTGTAGCCGATTACTGTCCAGGAATGCAGATATTGTTGTAACTTTTGCTGCTATTGCACGCGCGGAACGAGCGTAAGGCAGCATGGCTTGAGTAAGTTTATCAGTGCGTGAATCTGAAACCGAAACTGATCAGGGGCATGCCGTGTGGTGTTACTTTAGCCGATTGCTTTCACATCATGTTGCCCTTCGAAGCGCTAGACTAAGAGAGGTGTCTAGCTTGCCAATTTAAATACATAGACCACTAGTATACCAATAATACTTGCAAACACTTTTTGTATTCATCTAGTAAACAGTAGCAGTCACTTGCCTAATCCTTGTCAGAATGTGGTAGGGCATATATACGATTCGGGTCGGTGGGTTAGTTAGAGTAGAGAGTCGCGGATGTGTTGTGTTGGAGTTGTCTGTGCCTTGTTGTACTGCTGACATGTATGTGCCTGTAGTAGTGTTCGGTATCTTGGTGATGTGTGTGTGTGTTGTTGTATGTGTAGTAGGCAGTTGAATAGCGCGAGTTCGTGCATAAGTACTTTTTTTGGTGCCACCTAGCGGTTACTACTACACTTCCTAGGTGGCGCAAGCTGCCACTTGATTCAATAAGCTAAGTGTCGAGCAGTTCTGTAGCTATTGATTTACAAACAGCTGGCCTGGCTGGCCTGCGGTTCACAGGTCTTCCTACGTCCCTGCTTCTCAGTTCGATAACAATCGTAATAATTGTGCCACTCAGCCGACTCAGCCACCTAATTACTCGTTTTGTGTCGAAGAGGTGCGAAGTGCAGGCACAGACGCGCAGGAATGGATAACCACGCCGTTAAAGGTAAACCCAAACTAGAAAAGAAAGAAAATAGCGGTAGCGTTGGTGCGGAGTTGAACGCCTCTCGTCGGTGACGACGAAGGCGCCCAGCGATTCATCGCCACACACGACAGGCATACGTTGTGTTCAATAAAGTCAGCATGCCCATTCCTCGTGTAACGATTTCTTTTTGAGCGTTCACCGCCGGTGGTAAAAATAGTCAATCTAGTGAGATGCCATCGGGGGCGATCGCGGCAATTCCGGCACACACACTGCCGTCCTTACAGGATATAGGTACGGTACCGGTGTCTGGGGACGGATGTTTAGAGTGTCTGAAGGCGCTTAAAACACGTCGAATAGGCGTATGCGCTCTATTCTCTCACTCGGCCGAAAAGCCGTGCTCTTCGTTAGGCCTTACCGGGGAATTCGAGCCTCGCTAACCGGCCGCCATGTTGCTTTAGAAGGTGGTCAAATTTCACTACCTGCTTTTTGACTACATGTGGGTTCGTCATTTTTACCCTGGGTGTCGTTATATTTGGGACAACTTTTTACCACCTCAAAGGTAGTCACATATGACTACCTTTTTTCTTAGAGTGTATGCCGAGACCAAAGTCCTTCCATTAGGCACTGCTGTTTAAGTCGCCAAGTTCTTCGTCCAATCCATCGTCCTCAGGTACGGTGGCCCCGATGCACTGATTACAGACCGACGGTCGTCGTTTTTGGCACAGCTAGGTCAGGAGATGCTCCGGCTCAGTGACACCAGCCATCGTCGAACGACGTCATACCATCCGCAGAGGAACGGGCTGACGGAACAGATAAACAAGGCCATCGCAGGCATGTGCGTCGACGTGGAGCACATAACATAGGACGAGGTCTCACCCTACATCACGGTTGCCTACAACACGGCGGTTTAAGAGACAACGGAGGTTGCACCTTCCCATCAGGCAACACTCTGTCATCCGTTCCCAGGCTTAACTATGGTTGTAGAGTGTATGGTTGTGATTGTGATTAGCTACTGGTGCGTACCGCATCTACCCGGTACCTAGTCTGCATGTTGAAGCTAGTACCAACCCTGCAGTATAGAAGATTCGCACTGGGTTTTATGTAATTCATCAGAGTCCGCAAGGTTGCCGACCACCCTTCTCGAGATAATATAGAAAATATTAGGCACCAGGGAACATTTCAAGACAAACCCTTCATGGTGACTTTTCTTTAAGGTAGGAAGTGTAGTTCAGCGGAGTCTGTCGGGATGGATGCAAAGGCTCCAGTAGTTATATTCCAAATATGTCATCGTGGAACTACTACAACATACACTGAGACTTTCCACTTACTGAACATAGTAAAAATTGTGTTTGAAAAAAGTAAAAGAGCAGACGTTCTGAAACTCCAATGAAAGTATCAAGAGTATGCAAGTTAAGTTTTATACAGATGGGGCAAAAAGCGACTTCACTGAAGGCTGTGCTATAATTGGAATATCGGTTAAGGGAGTAAGGATGATCACCTCAACCGCCACGATACTCATGGCAGAGCTCTAGGTCTGCCATTCGCTGTTGGATACATAAAAAAGGTTTCCCCGCTCAGTAGTATGCACTTATTTTGAGTTCATTAAAATCAGTCATGTCGTTGAAACGTGTCACAGCCCCACTAGTTTTTAAATTGCAGAACAACATTATTTTAGACGCAAACAGCGAAGTTTACAAAACTTTATGCTGGGTGCCTAGTCATGTAAGCATCCCGAAAAATGAAGCGGCCGATGTTGCAGCAGGTTCTGCTAAAGAAACAAGTACATTTGGATAAAATACCTTATGAAGTCTATCACACATCTTTGAAGCGGTGCATTTGATAAAATTGGCAACTTCAGTGGAATACTGAAACGCGCAGCAAACTACATGCACTAAAATCTTCCATAAGAAAATGGGAGAGAGCCCGGCGTACCGGTTTCACATTGGTCATCGCGCCTCACACATGGACACCTCTTAAGTGGGGACGGCGATCCAATGTATGAGCACTGTAATATAACTCTAAGCATTATGCACATTCCAATTGAAAGCTTTACTAATGATAAATACCGTAACAAACACTTCTCGCGTCTATAGAAATATTATGTCACCCTACACCTATCCCTACTCCCAGGTGATAAACCAATCATTTCTAACTATTTTATATTCAATTTTCTCACTGCTATCGGCCCTATATACCGACTGTGATAATATTTTCACCCTAAACTGATGACCAGATTTTTTGAACTTATGCACGTGCATGTTCATAGTTTCATCACATCACCAGCTTGTATAGCCCTTTTCTTCCTTTAAATAGGCACGGAAACGAAATGTTTGCAGTTATTTTTTGTTTATAATTAAACTATGTTGTGCCGGCACCTTAAATACACTAGTCTATAGAAGTGTTTCTGGGCAGCAGGCAGTGAAATTATGAAAACTAATTTTAAATCAAATCAACAGATTTAAATATTCCGTCTGCTGGCGGTCTGTGATGCCAGGTTAGAATGCCGTCACGTCGTAAGTTCGTAAGAAGCAGCGTCAGTTCGTGGCAGTATGGCTCGCTCGTCACTTCTGCAGGAACAATTAAGCAGAATGAATCTGGAAACAGCTTCGTTATTTGTGCGGTACATAAGTCTTGGTTTCAGGCACAAAACCTATGTCACCCCGTCCGCCTATCGCTCAAGCAATGGCTGATTAGAACAATTGTTTAGGAGGCAGCCGATTTTCCATATGTTTTTTAAGCTTGACTGCCATACAGTTGAAAACTATGCTTCCGAGAATGCGAAAAGATTTTACACTTCTGATTACTCTCTCAACATAAACCCGAAGGTTTGCAATTCGGCGCGTTTCAATTTCTACTGCTACCGACAACTGTGGCCGCCCTTCCCGAAGAGGTGGTATATTCAGGACTACACCTCTCTCGTCAAGATCATCGGGAACTAGAAAACCCCAGTTGGCCATCACCGAGTCATGGGGTTCAAGTAGGTCATAAAGTCCACTTCGTCGTCTGAGCTCCCTGTCTGACACTCTACCCGGTGCCAAATCTGACACTAGTGATACAAGCCCATTCGGAGTTAAGCCTATAAGGCCCTTGGCTGTGTTGTGGCTCTTCTAGATCAGTAAGTGTCACTTTGGTTTGGTAGTCAGAGGGAACTGCAATGAACAATATCATGAAGTCAATAATGATGCGTGTACTCGGTACATTCCTTTGAAGAACAGTGGCAAATACTTGACAATAGTAGCTCGTGTTGGCCATATGGGTATTTGCACAAGCACAGCGTGCAAAAAGTTGACCCAGTACGTAAACAAAACACTGATTGTACAAAAAGAGACATTGAGATGGTGCGCAAGATTCTGCTCCTGAAGACCAACACGTAGTCTACAGAGGACTACAAACAATATGTCCTTAAATGACGGAATCATTGCTCGGTCAAAATTATATTTTACGTTGTTGTACTTCTGCTCTATGATATCTCAAGCCGGTTGAACCTTTCTGCTGAGCTAAAGCCAGTGTAAAGCGCGACCGTTTTGCATGTTTGAGGAGCTCGTCCAGTCTCGATTCTTCGCAAGGTTGAATCTGCTCTCCTTCCAATACACGGCTAACCTTTTTGTCATGAAGTTGACTTTTTAGGTTTTGGCTTCTTCCTTTTGAAAATAAGTGTCTCTCAACAAGCTCTCATTTTCGTGTACAGTTATTCGCACACTTCAAGAAGACGTTCGATGTTGCTTTGATTATAAGTGCACACTCTTCAGATCATCCATGGTCAACATATGTGTGGTCAGGGCCTGGAGAAAATATTTATGACGCAGTTCATAGTTCTGTAATCTAGGAGCCATATTAAGTAATTTGGCACCTTCGCTATAGCAACAGGGTGTCTACCAATTTACATCTTTCAAATTCCCTGACATTGCCAGATTTTCCCTGACTATGTTGACTAAATTTAATGACCATTACAAAAAAGAAAAGATTCTTACTACTGATGCTAAATATATAATATTGTATAAAACATTCATAATATAAAACGATTTAATAAAATTATTCGTTTTGCTCAAGCAGAACTAATTTAATATGTTTTGCAGTGAGTGCCATTCGAATCGTTTGACAAAACGCTAGACGGACTTCCATTTTCAGAACAATCGAAGCCGCCTAGACAACTATGTCTTTTACTGAAATTTGGAGTCCAACAAACAAAAAGCCGGGTAGGCTCATAGCGCTTAGTAGAGAATAAAGTTGCAGTGACTCCAGATCAGTAAACCGGTTGTGGCTTGTGCCGCTTCGCGCCGCTCCGGGTAGTTTACCCGGTGGGGCAATACCGTCACGTGAAACCCCCAGTTCAGTTTCCCCGCTTAATTTAGCGGGACAAATGACGTCCAATGGCTTCTAAACATATTCAGTTTCCCCAGATTTAGCGGGAACATTGACGTCACGTGACCTACGCAAATTCGGTCTCCCCGCAAAATTAGCGGGGATATCGACGTCCCGTGACCTGATTTCAAGTGACCTCTACACAAAATCAGTTTACCCGCTAGATTTAGCGGAAAAATCAACGTCACGTGGCCTAGACACCAATTAAGTTTCCTCGCTAAGCTTAGCGGAAATTGACTTCACGTGACCGAAACATCAGTGTAGTTTACCCGCTTATATTAAGCGAAAAAATGACGTAACATGGCTTCGTGTCACGTATCCCATGCACAAATTCTGTTTACGCGTTAGATTTAGCGAGAAAATTTACGTCACGTGACGCACACATAAATTAGTTTCCCGCTAAATTTAGCGAGGAAATTGACGTCACATGACCTGATGCCACGTAACCTATACACCAACTCAGCAACCCCGCCAAATTTAGCGAGAACTTTACATTACGTGACACCGATTGCCTATCGGCGCAGCCATGCGGTGCACTCTCGCTAAACGCTTCTTATACTAGAACGTTTTACGTATCCAACAAGATGGCCTAGCCATTGGTCATACATTTTTATTCCTTCTGGTTTGTTACACGCACACTCGTTACTTTGTTATCACACAGTAACCAGTCACAAGAAAATGGTGTTTCTGTCCTAGTTGTAAATTAATCTAATGCATCCATTCAGAAAACCTTTCTTCAGAAGCGGTATTCTCCTACCGTATTCCACTGGTACTTGTAACGTGTCGCGTGACAAAAGGCATCACATCTGAATGAATTGCTGAAACTGTAAGTAATAACAGGTACTTCTCTCACAGATTGCGATAGTCAACTGCGATCTTTTTTTTTCGTCTCATTAAGCCATATTTTTAAGAAGGAACCATGTAAGCAATACTTCAATTGCACCGCCGAAATTCATCCTCAGTCGTCCGCTGGGGCGTGTCAGATCCGTTTCGTTAGTATGACGCGTAAAACCTCGAAATGTGACTCGTTAAGTCATACGTCGCGACGCAAGACGAATGGACTACCACGACGATTCTGAATTTCCATCAACGGTGAAGCGCTTGTCAACCCCAAGAGGTAAGAAAGAAATGATCGTTGACTGCGCGACCGCCTCGACAAAGACCGCGTTGCTCGGCCTGAAAGAAACACTAAAGTCGAGGTTCCTGAACTCCTTTCTTTTTGCGATCTTTTAGTGAAAGTGGAAAATTTAATAACACCCTGTCCCCTTTCTTTTTTGTTTCATTGGCCCCTTCTGCCAACATTCGAAATGAATATCCCCGTAGAATATGTATATGTGTGTGTGTGTTGTGTGTGTGCGCGCGCGCGCGTGTGAGTGTAAGTCTGCGTGTGTTCAATCGCACGCGTGTAGTGTGTCGCAAACCTTTAACCTGCATGTAATTGAGCTGTCACCGGGACAGCCGTCCTTGAGGTGTTCCTTTGCTTCGCACTTAATAAAATGCAATATACACCTTTTTTTTCTTTTTTTTTTGTGCTGGAAATGGAATGGGGTACGCTTTTCTAGGAATTTTAGCGCTGCATTGCAGCCACATTTCTGATAGCAATATTGAAATAATATTTTAGTAAAAATATCATTTCGATTTTTAGGGCAAACTATTTTTGACAGTGCCCTTTTACAGTGGGTTAACTATGAACAGTTGGTTATTTTTGTGATATCAAATCTTCAACTTACATTTTTCAATGAAGTATGTTTAATTGCATGTAAGCTTTGTTTTAATTTTGCATTTTACCAGTACTCTTATCTCGAATATGCCAGGTGTTTTTGCGAAGACTTTCAAAAATCCTAAAAATTAGGGCGTTTGAAGAAAAAAGAAACTGTTTTCGGGAACAAACTACCAGCCACGGCGGACGTCAGGAATTGCCAAAAACATACTAATTAGCTAGCTAATTAATTAAATTTTGTTAAATAACTTTTTAATTAGTGGAAATAGACATATGGTTCCAATTAGAAAGTTGCTGAGCGTTATCGAAAACCACTAAATCAGTCATTTTCAGAAAGACTTTGAGCGCGTGAGAAGAGTAGTAGCGCACTAAAGTTACCACTCGTGGAGCAGGTACAAGGCTAGCGGTTGCGGTAAGGCGCCCGCGCGATTTTTCCGCCTCTTATCTTGCCCCAGCCTTGTATCTGCTCCAAGAGTGGTAACTTTAGTGCGCTACTACTCTTCTCACGCGCTCAAAGTCTTTCTGAAAATGACTGATTTAGTGGTTTCAATAACGCTCAGCAACTTTCTAATTGGAACCATATGTTTATTTTCACTAATTAAAAAGTTAATTAACAACTTTTAATTAATTAGCTTGCTAATCAGTGTGTTTTCGGCAATTCCTGACGTCCGCCGTGGCTGGTAGCTTTGCCGAAGGCAGTTTTTTTCTTTTTCGAAGAACCATAATTTTTAGGATTTTTGAAAATCTTCTTAAAAACACCCGGTAGAGCCGTAGTAAACATAACAAGGCTGCAAAAAATATATTACATCATTTTTATTTTTAAAAACAACAACAAAAGGTAGTTCAAAAAGTTTCTTTTTTACTTGCATCGTACAGTGGTGAGGTCATTGACTTTCTGTCGCTGTAGACAAACTGCAGATGCCACTAATAAAAGTGGTCAATCAGCGGGATGACATTACAAACCTCTATGTGAGTTTTTCAGAACAGTGGTGTAACAATCCTATGTATGAAATCAAATTCATTTAACTAATATTTTGTAGTCGATCTTGAATATTTCATAGTAACAATAACAACATTCAACTGCAGAAATGTTGCTTGAACGTTGAGAACTCGCTGATTTATTATGATATTATTGAAAAAGTAACCATCTGAACATTCGACAGTTCGAGACTAAATACAACTGAAAAAATAAAATATACGAATAAGAGGTAGATATTAAATTAAATTTGCCGCGACGCAAAACTGAACTTATAATTATACCAACATATCAACCCTGTATTTTTCCAATATAATTTGTGATTGTTCTAACTTCACGTCATCACACTGCACATGTTGTGATCTAGCTGCATTCGTTTTTGTGTCTGATCACCTAAACGTCCGTCGCTTGATTTTTGAGCTCCTCGCTAGCATACGGAAAACATATATAAATAAATGCGTACACACGTTTACTCTAATCTTAACAGAAGCAATCAGATCGCCATCTGTCAAGCGCTGCTATTTTTTGTTCCTAAGGTTAGGTTGGGAGAACAGTCTTCTCGTTATGTTGGGAATGCCGTATCTAGCACCTGAATATGCCGGCAGCATGCAATAAAATTGAAAGCCGTTCATAACTCCTGTAACGCCGAATTAGAGCGCAGCTCTTGCGGAGGAGGAGGAGGTCGCCAGGGTCATCGAAGGTACCCTATGTGCTCCCGAGGTACTCCCGAAGGAACCCGAGGTCCTCCCGAAGGAACCCGACGTCCTCCCGAGGTCCTCCCGAAGGAACCCGAAGGAACCCGAGGTTCTCCCGAGGTCTACCGGAAGGAACCCGAGGTCCTTCAGGAGACCTCGGGTCCCTTCAGGAAAAGTTACCCATAATGCACCGCGCGGTTACGCCGACGCCGACGGCAACGCCACTCAAGCCGGAAACGGGCGCCTCAGAGCTGCGCTCTAAAATCGACAAACAAAAAGCGTCATTCAGAATGGCGGAGAGGCACAGTGCAACTCTTGTAAAAGATATATATGATTGTGTCCTATATAGAACACGAAAAACTCTAATGTAGCATGAGAAATCACACACGCCTTTATCGATTCTAAACGTTCTGATATACTTATTCAACAAATCATATAAATCTTAATCTAGTTTTTTTAATGGTGCTAGAGCATAAGAGCTTGAGGTGGGAGCAGATGCGGAGTTAGAATTCTGCCACCCCAGGCAGTCTTTAACATTGCACCCCTCCCCCCAACCTCTGCTCCTCGTGGCGGTGACCATCGAAGGGGGGGGGGGGGAAGAAGAAGCTAAGTTTCATGTTAAAAGTTTCAAAAGTGGGTAGATTCGTAGCTAGCATTCCCAAAGTAGCTAAATAGACCCTTTCCGGAATTCGGTCTGGCCACTTTGATCACAATCATCATCTGAAAAATGGCATACGTGCTATACTAATGGCGGCCTTCTGTTTTACTGTTGAAGGAAGAAGTTGAAGATGCTCCTAATCAGATGATTCGATGCCTATACATTTTAGACGTTAGCGCCACGTGAACCAACCAGGAATAGGATGCAATAGCTGAGTAAGCGTTCGTTCCTAACTCGGGCTCAGTCAATCTGTTAGTAGCACAAACGCGGCTTCAAAGCCCCGTGATGTATAGAATTTTATCAAGGCGTCTATGTGGGCTGGCGCCTCGTTCTGACTGGTTGCAACTTTTTCGCCATCGACACTGAAAATGATTGAAAAATAACTTTGCAGTCAAGCGCGCACTCTCGTTTACCGTTGACTTTGGGAAAGGGAAGGTATCTCTACAGGTTGATTGCCGCCATTAGTAAGGTAAAAGTGAAACTACCATTTAAAGTCACCAGAGGGCACTGGATTCCGGAAAGGGCCTATTGGGATCAAGATTTCAGAACAAAGGAGACATTATTTTGGGAGCGGTCACAAATTGGCCGCCCTAAAGCTTTGCCGCCCTATACAGCTGCCTACTCTGCCTTTTTGTAAGTCCGCGCCTAGGTGGGAGATACTCGTTCGCAGGATCGACAGGAAAGGCGAAACATAAGCATAAAGCTACAACTTTGCCTGATATACAAGGGGCGTTTATAAAGTTCGTATTATCGGCACAAAAAATTTAAAATAAGGGAACAAAACAGGCATCAACATCAGCGCGTCCTTCTAGTTTCCGCACTAGTATAAACATTGCATGATATAATAGCTCGGAACGCGCCAGGGAGTCGAAACAAAAATGGCACCGCCCATTGGTGCCAAGCACATGCAGTGATCCGTTTTTGTCATTTTAAGAGAAGCAATGCCAAGGATATTCATTCCAGTCTGGGAGCGTTGTTCGGGGACAACACCCCAGTTTATGACACTAGTTAAATGGGCGCAGACGACTCCAGTGTGGCCAAATAAGAGGAAAGCATTTCAAGGACGGCGACCAAGTGATTGCTGAAGTGGAGCGATTCCTGAACACTCAAGACGAGGAGTTATACAACAATGGCCTCAGGCATGTCGTGCATCGCTGGAAAAAGTGGGTAACTTTTGGTGGCGAACATGTAGAGAAAGTCTCAACTCCTACTCGAGTTTGATTGCTGAATTTCTATTTCTTCGTGACAATAATACAAACTTTATGAACGCCCCTCGTAATTAGCTTAGAACCGACGGGTACACACTAAGGTATCCCAGCGTAAAAATCAAGTTCAGCTCCTCCCATGTGCAGTTGTGCACAAAACTCCACGGAAGCTAAACTTGTTCAACACTTTTGCTTGACTAAGAGCTCGAAAAAGCCTCGAGGATACTTTACGCGGGAAACAGGACGGACTTTGTTATTCTTCACAGCGTAAACACTTATAATTGATTCATTGATTAATTAAGTATTAGAGGATTGTTGAGAATAATCCATGAGTTATTAAGCTACCTGGACGACTAAAGAAGGTTTTTTATCACGTTTATTGATTACCTCGGAAAGCAATGAAGTCACTCTTATAGGACTCAATTGCCTTAGAACATAATTTACAGCAAGTTCAATATTAAATAATAGCTGATAACCTTTTCCGAGCAAATCTGGCCAGTATCTTTTCACCTAATTAAGTCGATTAAGGCAAGATTTATACGGATCAATTTTTCCCAGCAATTTGACGTCGCGACACCAGGAACACTAGCGCCCACGTTCACACGCAGAATAATAACTACTATTTGTCATAATCAGCATTACAATTTTATTTTCTTGCACTATTTAGTCTCCCAGTTACGTGCTAGAAATTTGTTTTTATATTTCTAAATTGCATTGAAAATACTAACTAACCCTTCTAAAACGGTCTATTCACAAAAACGCTCTATTTAAAACGAGAAACAAGCCTTTAGTTGCCATCACCGCCCCAGGGTGGTGACGTGAAAATATCGCGTCCCTGATTGGTTGCACCCACTTCAAACGTCTCCGCGTTGTCCGAGTTGCGCGTCGGTTTCGAATGAGACGCGATCCGAGCAATTCGTGTCGAAGCGAAAGGATCTAGGGAAGCTAGGGAACAAATCGCCAGCAACACTGAAAGAATTGGGAAAGTTGCCCTTTATGAAGCGGACCTAAGCAAACGACGAGATACCATGAGCAACGTTGTCTACAAATATGCAGCCAAATTGATCTTGTGTTCACAGAAAATATGCGGCGTCCGCTAGAGACCACGCCAGGCTTTTACAGTTATTGCATAAGACGAAGTAGAAGTGACTGTCATTTTGGGTTCTAGTTTATTAGAGTGACCACACAAGTACAATTGTGACCATGTAGATAAGCTTAACCGAAGTCGTCGCTATGTTAATATGTCACCAGTACATTTTACTTCTTCTTGAGGATTTTTTTTAATTTTCTGTAAGTTGTTTATGCAGAATCCACTCAATATAATATATCACTGCACCTTATTAGCGGGGGCACGTCTGTCTTTTTTTTTATAAGGTTCAATATGAATTTCTTTCATTAGCGCAAACATACGACGGCTCCCCTTGAAAAAAAGATTACTTAACCCAGGTTAATAAATAAATCACTAATCAAACTTTATATTGTGACTGCGCAAGTTAATTTGTAGCAGCTACTTTTCAATATGTTAATATTTTTTTTAGCTTAAAACCAATATCAAATACAAAAAAAAGTTATTTGTACCTACAAAACGGTCGCGCTAAAAGATACATAATTTTGATCTAACATCCATGTGGATATTTATATACTATTTTCGTTTTAAACACTGCCGTCTTTTTTTTTGGCATGGGAAGGGAAAGGCAGTTGGAAAGGAAATAATCAACATGCTAAAGCACTAGAAGCGATCAAGAAAAACAAAATCCCAATATCAGGGCAAGGGAAGGTTGACACGCATGACTGCAGAGCTGGTTTTCGACTAGGTCTATCGACCCCGGTCCCAATCTGAAGGAGCCCGGGCTATTCAAAGGAACAAAAGAGAAAGCCATTGCTTCTGGTCGAGGATTTCTTCTCAGCCTGAATGAGATTATAAACTGTCACCAACAAGCCGGCTCAAATCCTCCCGACGACGAGCACAGAGATCCACTTTTACCCTCTCCTATCTCTTGTCGAGCTTTTTGTTTTCAACATTTTCTTATTTCAGGGAATCCCAGGGAATCGGATAGAAACATAGCGGGATTGATATAAAAGCAAAATAAATGTAGCACTGATGTCTCTTCTCTCGATATAATAAAGAATAAAAAAATATATACACCGAGTTACAGAATTTTCTACTCTAAAATGATTCTTTAGTACTGGGTTTCTTTAAACAGTAATAATAGGCACCTTATTAGTTTTTAGGTATTTTGTGTCACCTGCAGCTTACAAGGAAGGAAAAGCTGTCATTTTATTATAATTCTGAACGACGTTTGAGGAAAGGATTAGATAGAGAAATAATTGTAGATTCATAATTTAAAAGGTTGCGTCAATTTTCTGTATATAAAATGTTGCTTAGGCGGCGTACATTCAAAGTAGCAGATCATCATACTAATACTCAAGGGTTCACAGTGCGCTCTTCAAGGATATGAGCTTACAGGCCATGTTAAAATTGTACAGTAGATGGCACAATTACAGTACCTGTTCACAACATTGGCGCTTCATATTTTACTCACACAGGGTGGTAACCAATGATGTAGTCATGTGGATGGGGGGGTGGAGTTGTTTAGAAGATCAGACTCCCCCCTTTCCTTCCCACCGAATTGTTTTTTTATAAAAATTCTGTAATGGTACTTTATCTCAAAATGCTGCGACCTTAATGAATGCCATTGCAGGAGTGGAAAAGAACACATACATTACACGTCAATACAACACAAAAAATGCATGAATTACGCACCCTATAGAAAAGAAAAAACTGCGAACGGTTAAAAATGAGGTTAAAAAACACATACCAACTACTACCTAGTGCACTTCTACTGTAAAATCTTGAAGTTAAAGTGAAGGAATAGCTCCATCAATGCTACTCCAAGTCGATGGTCCTCAGGAAGAAAAAAGGTATATTTAGAAACTATTGAGGTGACATGAATTCGCTACACTAGTGGCGTTTGTGTCCAGAAGGAACCCACAAAACTTGGTGCCGTGCCCTCGTGCCTCCAGTTCATCCTGGAGCCTCTGTAGTGGTTAACACTTTTGTCGAATAAGAGGTCAGAAATCCTAACAGTGCCGTCGGAAGTGCTGTAATGGTGAGGGGGGGGCGGGGTGGTAGGGAGCTTTTGGGTCCCAGCACCGGCTTATGTTTGTCGGTTAACCTGAATGGTTCAACAATAGGGTATATACATCTTCCACGCTTCAAAATAATTTTATTATAACCTTCATATATTCATGACTTAAGCAATAAGAAGAAATAAGAAACTGAGCAGAAGCATTTCGGATGTCTCACACGTCAGAAATATAACTAATAACGTGTCGCGTGCACAAAGGCACAAAAGGCACGCTGGACGTTGGACACCAGATTAGGTCAAAATCTTTCTACACATTGAATCGAAGCCGTCGCCGATCGATGAAAAGGGTGATAGAACCCTTCTTGGCTGGACAGGGACTTCTTTGGTAGATCATTAAAAGTGTGAGTCCAGAAGGCGATCTTGAGAGGAACACGATCTTATGTTAGTCTTCAGCCTTCGCATAGTTGGAAAACGAGTGCTTCGGCTCGGCGGTGTTAAGAGGCAGGGTGGCCAGAATTTGAAATATTTTGTAGAGGTTTGCGCACAGGGCGTTCAGGCAAAGAGATGTTGCCTGTAATGACAGAAACCTCGCGAAGCATCGCGGTCCTACCACTCCTGAGACCAAAGAAGAACTTCTCCGGGCAGTTCATTTAAGAAAGTAAGGTCCCCGTAGAGGCTCCTGATTTCTTCTAATTCGGGCTCTTTCTCCTCCTTGGTGACGTTTTGTGAGGTAGGATTGATAGGAGTTCATATCAGTATCTTGGGAGACTTCAATCGATATTTAGCTTTAGGAGAATGTGACCAATGAAGAGACGAGATACAGCGAGTCTGAAGTACTATCCACAGAAGTCCACAGCGACATTACTCTGGTGTTTCTAGCGAGCTATCACTCGTGGAGTTTCGAGAGTCAAGTGAACCTTTCGCCAACTCCCTCGCCGTTTTAGGACTCTCATATAGCCCGATTCTTGCAGCTCAGCGACAGCGGCCTCAACTTCCTTGATGTGTGAGGTGGCTTGCACCCATGTAAGCTGAAGCGGATGAAAATTGTTTCCAAGTGAAAACAGAGCGATTGTAGCTGAGCACAGCTCAGCCATTATCACTGAGTCTTCAGCTTAGCTTGTTTTGCCGAGCTCATTATCGGGACAACAACAAAAATTGAGAACTAACGCGAGGCACAAAGCGGTGAACACGTATTAACTAGCGGGATGAACTACAAAGGATTGCTGCCTTCACTCTCAGTGAAGAGCATGTCCTGAATGAGGAGAAAAGGCTTCTATCAGCAGGGAAAGGTGAATGGTTCCTTGGACATAAAATAAAGTTGTATTTTTCGACCAGAATATGCGAAATGAAAGCGTAGCTGTACCAGGTGGCGCATGAGTTACCGGATGGCAGTTATGGACCAGAAGACGGAAGTGGAACGTTGTGTTATTCTCAGCCGTTGTAGTTGGCGTCGTGGATGCCACTGACGGCCGCCGCCAGTGCTCAGTGATCCGCGTAAGTAATGTGTGGTAAGTGCAGAAGGTTTTAAAACCACTCAAAAATTAAGCGTAACAACTGGATTACTGCAAAAGTGGGGATTCCGCCATACGCGAGCAATGTTTACAAACAACTTTTTGAAGCGGACGACACGAAGATTATCCCTCGTCGCGCCATTCTTGGAGGGACACCAGGACTGTACTCTTCGCTCTCTTGGTGGAGACGGCAGGCGAAATGTACCGAGTTCCTTGTCCTGCACCAAGAGGAGAGAGAAAATGCCTTTTCCCTTCTCCGCGCGCGGCGCACGACTACTGCACTGAGTTCCGAAATATCTTCAACGTGTCGCCCGTGAAGCTATTGCTTCATACAAAATGTACAATCCGCAAGCAAGCAGACGCTTTTTAGTCCGCTGACAACGGAGCGTCGTTTTACCAAAAACAAAGAGAACAACAATGGGGGCTCAGAGAACGAAGAGCCGTGGTTTACGAAGTCAGTGGGCTCGGCAGTTCGAAGCCGTCGGTGATGGTGATATCGATGCTATCGCTAGCGCCATCGCAGCTTTGGCATCGATGTCGCTGGCGCCGTAGCCGACGACTACAAAGTGCTGCGCCTTCTGACTTCGCAAACTGCGGCCCCACACTCTCCGGACCACCGGTCTTGTACTTCTTTAGTTCTCGCAAAACTCAATCTGTTGGCCGCGGGGAGAGGTAACGTGCAGTCGCGGAGGAAGTGAACAACAAGTGTTGGCTATTTTAGCGTGTCTGACGTTTCGCAAATCGGGAAAGAAGTGAAGAAAAGGAAGAATATATTTTACCCCATAGTGCTTCTGCTCTCCTCTTTTCCGAGACCTCCTTTGTGACCGCGCTCCCTCCCTCACCGAGCTCTTGTTTCAGAGGTGGTGTTGCTTCGATCGGTTCAGAGGTACTAAACCGTTCGGCTTGGAAGCCACAAGTTCGGTGGTTGAACTGCACGAGATCGAACGAACCAACAGGAATCAGCGTGTTCGGCAGTAGAAAGGTAAGACATGCAATTCCTTGTTACTATACTTTGGCTCACCCAGCATGGACTAACCTCACATACTCTGCTAACATTAGACGGTACTCTTTTCGCCCCTCGCTGTCGAAGCTGAGCAAATTAGACGTATTTGCTCCGGCAACATAAGCCGGTTTTCTTTTGTGACCACGGTAGAAGAAATAACTTTAGTTGATGACTCTGGCCGCTCTTCCGCGGGGAGCGAGCGACAATATCGTGATCGGAGCTAGCCTCGAACCAGGAGTATTTAGTACCGTGCCACCGCGGAGGGAGCTGAGGTGATGAGCTTCGTGGGTATAAGGTTCCTCCTCTGTGGCTACGGTGTCGGCAGCGTAGCGTGCTCGCCCTTTTCGAGTGTGTGGTGGTGTGTGGCCAGTGGCTGGTCTCGCGTTTTGCTTTGCTGCTGTGTCGGTCTACAAGTGCCACCATTGTGCATGAAGGTGACCCGTAATCCGAAGAAGGAGAAGAAGGGAATACAGATTTACGGACTCTGGCGACTTGGTGGAGGCGTGGCGGCGGTGAGGTACAACAAGAAGCGGTGAGCGAGGGAACGCAGGACCAACGCTGGGAGCGAAAACCGGAGCGGTCAATTTGGGAGGGATTCCATATTTGGGCGCCATCTATCCCCGTGCGAGTGAAGCGCGCTGGGTGCGCCGAACATAAAGTGGTCGCCGCGTCGGACCGAGTCATCACCTGAATGTGTTTCTTCCACCAGGGGTACAACAAGAAGCGGTGGGCGAGGAAATGCGGGACCACCGGTGAAAAACAACCAGAGCGTTCGGTTTGGAGGGACCCGATACTTGTGCGCCATCTATCCCCGTGCGAGTAAAGCGCTCGGTGCGCCGAACATAATGTGGCCGCCGCGTCAGGCAGAGAGTCATCACCTAAATGTATTTCTTCCACCGTGGTGGCGACTTAGTTCACGCTGTATGTGAAAGATTTAGCAAATTCTAGCACGACAGCTAACATGGTGCCTTTGTAGCGTGCATCACAGACCAAGCATCACACGTAGACAACACGCCGGTCATGAGGTAGGAGAAGGTGTTGCGAGCTTTCAGATGACGTACTCCTTGCAACCTTTTAGTATATACTTTTGATATTACTACTTTCTCGCTATTGTATGGGGGGGGGGCGGGGAGGGCTATTACCGTTACGGACAAGCCCCCCCCCCCCCCCCCCATCTTCTAAAAATGAAATGAAACCCCTACGCCGCTGGTTGTAACAAGCACTGAATTTCCTTCCAAAACGTCTTCTCTAACGAGAACGTTGCGCCCATTGGTAGAGTTTACGACAACCCAATAATGGAGTCATAAATGGTCACAAAACTGGAGAGTTTGTTCATACACACCCTTTAACGATCCTCCTAAACTTCCTACGTTTTTACAGACATACGTCTTTTGGAACAAATGACTTCACGAAGTATGGCTTGTATTCTTTGTGGGAATCTACAAGTTTTATTCTTATTTTCTGTGTCTAGCCGCTTCCTTTGCAACTCCAATGGATTATGGTTGGCGGCCATAGATTTACGAAATGACGGATTTAATCAGAGGAGAAAATGCGCGATGGTATAGCGTCTTCTGAGTCTGCCTGATGTGGTGGCTTTACTGAGCAACACAAAGTGATTCCGGCTTCAAAGGGAAGCTGGGGTATTACGTGAGTAGATCACCTCTTTCATCGCGAAAATACATTAACTACCAACCACAACGTTGAGTTACTAAACGTCTTTCCTCCTGGCAAAGTGCGGATGTGTCGACGGCTCTCTTATCGCTTCTTGCAGATCTTATCTTGAATGGCATTAATTTTTTCTTACGTTCCCCCACACATGTAGAGGAGTCGCATATTAACTAATTATCAAAAACAAAAATACCTTAAAATGTTGGTGCTTGATCATGCCTAAAGAGAGCCCACAATATATATATATATATATATATATATATATATATATATATATATATATATATATATATTTTTAATGCATATTGAACGGACTGTTGTTTGCAATGAAACAATTTTGATTTAATTCATGCCAAATAATAAAACAAAAAGTAAACATCGCACCTTTGTCGTTTTAGTGAAAGCTTTAGAGCCTTATACTTTAGGGTTTATTAAAAATATTGATTACACGATGCTAAACACCGGCTATCCTCCAAATGCGCTATCGATTGAGACCACTTTAGTCTAATACGCCTCGCAAGTGGGCTCATTTTCGTCTTCTGCGCATGAGAAAGGAAGTAGCGGTGACGTCAGAACGCCGAGCCCTGATTGGCTGATCGCGGTCCCCTATCTGAGCGTCGTCTGCTCCTTTGCAACAACGTCTGCTCGCAACGTCGTCTGCGTCTGTCTTACCTTTCCTGCGACTTTCGGAAGTGCAGGTCTTTACGAGCGAGCTCGACTTCGCCTTTCAGAGAAGGCAGACGAAATAACTCGAGCGGTTCGTTGTTTTTGTCGAACAACTAGCAGACGCGCATCAAGGAGGGAAGTCAAAGTACTCACTGGCGAGGTGTCCCGAGACGCCGAGGTTTGTTTGCTAAGAACCGAGAGTGAGCGTGTTAGTGTCCGCAAGTTCCCTCCCAAATACTTTTCCCCCCTTTCGTGTGCGGCAAGACTCATCATTCTTTAACGGCGTCGGCGGGTTGGCGCAGTTAACGTCGTCTGCTTTACGTCTGCTAGTCAAAGCGATGGCTCCTTTACCTTTCCTGCGTCTGTCGGATATTCACCGCTTTTTCACCGGCGAGAGTCACCGTTGCCTCGGAAAACAAGGAGATGACAAGAGGAAGAGATTGACCTCTTAATCTAAAATTGAGGTCAGTGATCACAGTATAATACGGGAAGGGTTCACAAGGGTCGCGCGGGTACATTCCATTCAGCACGCCAGCCGGTCGTGGGCAGACGGTCACCGAGTCAGAGTGGCTGCTAGGCCTATCTGCCGAGTTCGCTTGGTCGGTGTCGGTGGAATCGTGGCCATTGGAGCTTTTCCCGGGTGTTTGTGGATCCAGCGTTCTTGTTCGTCATGGTCTGGTTCAAGTACTTTTTACTTTTTTCTTGCTGCTTGAAGTCGGGACGCGAGAGAAGCGCACGTAGAAAAATAAAACGTCCGTTGGTCGTCGCGACCGCGACGCTGTCGGCCATGCTGATTTGATCGTAACAAGTGCGTAGCTTCGGAGCTGTCGTAGGATTTTGTCGTAACCTGCGCAAAACTTACGAAAATTTCGGTTCGTGAATACGAATTTGTTTTTAAGTTTTATCTTACGCATATTTTTGGCGTAAGATCGTTTCGTGAATCTGGCCTCTGCACTTTCGAAAGTCACAGGAAAGGTAAGAGAGACGCAGACGACGTTGCGAGCAGACGACGTTGCAAAGGAGCAGACGACGCTCAGATAGGGGACCGCGATCAGCCAATCAGGGCTCGGCGTTCTGACGTCACCGCTACCCCCTGCGCGAGAAGCAGACGAACGTGCCCTCCGCATTAATTTTCCAGCATTGATAAATATGATATTTTCTTAGTTCAATAAAACAGTATTAGTAAATTTATCCCTCTTTATTAAAAATGCATTTTTTATTTTTGTCTAGTCTTTGGCTGTTATTTCCAATAATATCACCTATCTTTTGGTGTCATCAAAATTTCCCCTGTTTTGGTTATTTTCTGTAGGAGTGACCAAACAGATATCCACGAGCCCTAATCGACAATATGGTAGTTTCGGAAGTTGGCTTTATTGCAAGGCTTTTTAGGCTAAAGTAGCTAAGGGCCGTGGTCTTGGTAAGTGTTTGAGCGGTGAAAGAGTGGCGGGAGCGATGATGGACATGGGGAAAGTGAGAGGCATGTGTGACGCAAACGTGCCGGCATTATAAAAAGAAAAAAAAGACAGGTTTCAATTTTTCGTTTTTTTACAACAATGGTCTCGCATTTCTTTTGCTCTAATTTTGATTAGGACAACTAGCTCTGGATGTATATTGTCAGGATTATCTCAGTTTAGTCGTATATTATTTTTGTACATCTAGTCGTGTCTTTGTTTTCCTGCTTGCCTAGTTTTTTTTCTTCACATTCCGAAGAGTGTTTGACTCGATCCTAACGGCTCTTAAAGAAAAAAGACTCGAGATCTTCTCAATCCTGTTCTTGTAGCTAGCATCACAGTCCCTTGGTTTAGTTCTTTTACATTCATGGTTGCTTCTGTCGAGATTTCTCAATAGGTGTCGTTCAGGTATTTAGTAGAGTCTTTTTCGATGGCCTACACAAAAATGTCACAGATCACAACAGCGAAAGGTGTTGTGACCTGTGACATTTTCTTTCGTTTTCAGTATTGGGACATTTAAGGTCACAACACCGAAATTCGAACCGACGCCAGTGGAGAGAGTATAGGTGCTATTCTTGCTCAACATCACAACAATTAACTGCATGTCATCGCATATGGTAGCCGAATCCTCACGAAAGCTGAACTAAATTTTTCATCTACAGAAAAAGAATGCCTAGCAGTCATCTGGGCAGTATCCAAATTTCGTCCTTAGTTGTAGGGCTCATATTTTCGTCTTGTCACTGTCCATGACGCGCTTTCTTGCTTGACTGTCTAAAGCACCCATCGGCACGCCTTGGCCTCTTGTCTTTCCAACAGCAGGTATACCGCTTTACGGCTGCGTATAAATCAGGCAAGCGACTCCTCGACGCCAACAATCTATCTCAGTGTCTTCTTCCCAACAACGCGCCCCTTTCTTATCAGTTCCACATGCTAGACACTACGGCAACCCTCAATAATTTCGACAAGAAATCAGCGTAACTCACTGACAATCTTCTCAGGCCACTGATTCATCACTTGCAATGTTATACATCTTTCCGTCAGCATGCCCAGCGACGTGGTCGCCTCTTCTCTTGGAAATAACGTATTTTACAAACTCAACTACGAACTCAAGGACCCGCAATGATTTCTTCTAGTACCCCAACGTCTATAAAAAGACATATTTCAATCTAACTATAGCAGTCCCACCGCCGGGCACATCCGATTTTATAAAACAGACTACCTAATTCGTGACAAATCCTTCTAGACCGGCATGCAGCGAACGATTAACAAGTATATGCGAGCCTAGGCACGACCCCCATAACCGCCTCCCGGACTTCTCCGACCGATTCGTGAACCCCAAAAACTGTTTAAATGCACTGAAACGGACTTTCTTGGTCTTTTTTCCTCAAACGAAAGCAAGAAATCGACGGAAAATTGTAGCATTTGACTACCAACACAATACGCCGAAAACAAAGGCGCTTGCAGCAGCCACAGATCTTCATGCAGCAGATTTATTTTTACACAGTATTATTCTCAGACACGGCGCCGCTCGGTCCATTATCACGGACTGACAAACAGTCAGCTCTGTAGGTATTCGCGAAAAAATACGTCACTCGTTAATTTCAGTATAAAGGCCCACGTTACCGACCTATGTTATACCAAAATAAAAGGAGCGTAGTTACCGTTACCGTTTCCGGTAAAAAGTATCGCACGTTACTGTTGCGTTGTTTTCTATTATACAGGGTGAAACAAGGAGACGGCAGGCTCTTTAAATCAACCGGAAAATTCGGTTTCTTAACCTATCGCGCTACGACTTTGTGCAGCGTTGCCTACAGATGGTGCATTTTTTTGTAAAATTTGCAAAGAGCGAACTTACTTGAGGAAGAAGTAAAGAAAGAAAAAGGCTTAGCTCCTATGGAAACGCAGCGATGCCACCGGTCTGCAAACAACACGGTGCCGTTTCGCACGGGAGACAAGAGATGGCGCAAGCGGTCGCGACGCCAACTGCCGCCAACGAACGAGCAGACGACGCCGATGGCCGGCGTCTTTAGCAGACAAGGAACTGCAGTTCCTTGTTGTTACCGCGCCTGTTTTTGTTTCTGCGACTGTCGCCGCCTGCGGAACGCGAGCCGCTTTTGAGTCGAAAGGATCGTCTGCTAAAGTGCCGGCTCTCGGCGCCGTATGCTCGTTCGTTGGCGGCGTTCGTTGCGCCATCTCTTGTCTCCCGTGCGAAACGGCGACGTGTTGTTTGAAGACCGGTGGCGTCGCTGCGTTTCCATAGGAGCTAAGCCTTTTTCTGCCTTTACTTTTTCCTCAGGTAAGTTCGTTCTTTGCAAATTTTACAAAAAAATGCACCATCTGTGGGCAACGCTGCACAAAGTCGTAGCGCGATAGGTTAAGAAACCGAATTTTCCGGTCGATTTAAAGAGCCTGCCGTCTCCTTGTTTCACCCTGTAGATTGATAGTAACAGCGTATGTTTTGGGTACATCGTTTTTTGACACTTTGTTAAAGGGCGTGAGCGATGGAGCTTTTCTAAAGTGGAACTTTTTGAGTGCAAAAGAGAGGAAAGAGCTTGAAGGTATGTAGAAGGAGTGCAATATTTATGACTTGGTGCCTATACTTCGTTGCAGCTTAAGTTCATACGCAGCCCACGCTACAAACTGGACCAATCGAGCAGCGTGAAAAGCACAAGTCAATGGACCTTCCTTTGTTTACGATTGGTTCAGCGATGTTAGAACACGTACGCATATGACGAGCACCATGACTTTTTGACACTGTCTGATTGGTCCGATCAGCTCGTAGTGTTGGCTGCGTTTGGACTTAAGGTAGAACAAAATATTTAAACACGAAAAAACTTGAAGTGTACTTTTTTAGTTTTTGGGAAGAAGATGTAACTAGGTTACACGTTACATAGACATGTTACTAAACAGACAGAAGTACGTTATCAGTTACTGTTTTTGAAAAGCAACGTGTACGTTACTACGGCACCAAAAAAGGAACTCGTCACCCGTAACGCCGTTGCCTTTAACGCGTTACCGCCAACACTGAAAACAGCTTTCAGAGCGACACTTCTTCAAGAAGTCTTGCCGCTTCGGATGCACAATTCATTACATAACTACTGCCTACTATCTACAGATAAAAAAAGTGCCCGAACGGCTCAATCACACCCAGATCGACATGATTTTGATGTATCTTACAGATGGTCAGGATAATTGGAACTCGATTTTGACATGCGTAACATATGCCTACAATACAAGCAGGCAGGTTACGCAGCATTTTCGCCATATTATCTTGTATATGCACGGGAAGCGATGTCTGACATTGATACGCTGTACGAGTAACCGTACACCGATTACTGTTTTCTCGACACATGCCTCGAAGAGGTCATTTACCATGCTGAAGATGTTCAACCGCTATCATGTTTTCCCACGTTGCAATCCAAGCAGCAACAGATCATTCGACACGGCAAGCACCACACTCCCGTTTTCTAAAATGTTTCGCACCTGCCAAACTGGTAGGTGCGAAAAACCTGAGAAACTCTTCAAGGGCCCATTTCGATTCTCTCGTAAGCTGCTGTAGGGAATGAACGAAGTCCTCCCACAGTAATTTAAGTGAGGACACCCAAGACAACCGGTTCGATTTCGGGGACGGCTCGGAACGTTCTGCCCTCGTGCAAGTCCGGACTGCGCTTGTGTTCCTCATGGCGCGTGTCTCGTGCCATGTGCCGTTTCCTTTGAATTTTGTAGCGTTACGAATATGCGACCCCCCCTCCCCCCCCCCGCTTAGTGAGAAGCATCGACGAGCGAGTGAAACGAAGAAACAAAAACAGCAAGTTCAGAACAAAAAAAAAAAAAAATCTTAAAGTGAATGTTTTCAATGGACATGGAGAGGCTTCTGTGGACACGAGGTTGCTTGCTTGTGGGCTTCGGGAGTCACACAGTTAGCTTGTGAACGCTCAAGACGAGCCGGCTTGAGGCGTTCAAGTGCGATTGTGTCCGGGCGTCGATGCAGTTGAGTGACAAGTCCACTCCGCTTTCTTTCAAGAACTGGAAACGGTTTTGCCCAGTGGGGTTGTAGTGGCTCGCGTTGGGCTGATTGCCGCCCAAACACATGTGTCGCGGTATGCAGATTCTTGCTTGACGTATGGCGTCTTGGTAGACGCCACTCGCGTTGGCGCAGGTCGAAAGTTCGCGAAGATGTCTTTCAGGTTTGTGGCGTAGTCCATTGGCCGTGTTGTTTATGAAGGATCGACCTTGAAGAAGTTTGATGGTAACCGTAGGGTTGTCCCATAAACAATTTAAAAGGTCACACTGCTTAAGTATCGTTGTACGGCCGTTTGAACTCCAAGCAACACGAGTGTGAGTTGTCTTACCCACTCGGCGGATTTCGCATGTACCATGAGCGCGGATCTGAGGAGGCAGGGAAAACGCTCAACAAGGCCGATAAACGGTGGATGGTAAATGGTTGTCTGCAATCTGGTAAGGCCCAAGATCGGTGGCAACTCGGTGAATAGACCGTACTTGAATTGTCTTCCTTTCTCAGTGAAATTTCAAAAGGGCATAGGAAGCGCGCCACCGAAGTGGACACATAGGCCTCTGCAACAGTAGCAGCGGTCATGTCAGGTAGGGGTGTAACGTCAGCCCATTTTGTAAAACGATCAATACAAGTTAGAATGCACCGTTGCCCTTGTCAGGTTGGAAGGGGTCCGGCAAGGTAAAAGTGAACCTTGTCAAAACGGAAATCTGGCTGCAGAAAGCTCGTCCACGCAGGAATGGGATGTCGGCGTATCTTGGCTCGTTGACATTCCAAGCAGGTCCGTACACCCTCTCGCACGTCGGACTTGAGTCGGGCCAAACTTAGCGATTGCTTATCAGCTTATGTGTCGCCCGTATTCCGAAATGCTCCAACGAATGTATGGCATCAAACAGTTGCCTTTGTAGCCCTACGGGAATAAAGGCGCGATGTGTTCCAGATGATGCGTCGCAGACGATGGTGATGGCTCCAGAAAATTTGACATCCCACAGTTCTAGACATGTGCTTGTTGATCGTGGCCGCTGCAGTTATTCGTCGGATAGCTTATGTTGAGCCAGTAACGTGATGTCGACTTACCGAGAAGATGAAGGCGCGGCTTCAATTCGGCTCGGTACATCAGCAGGAATGTTGAATGTACCTTTGATGTGCCGCAGGCCAGTCTGAACTCTGACACGAAAGAAAGTTGACAATCTCTCGAGGCGCGTAGGTGGAACCGGAGTTGTGGATGCCGCACGTCAGCGGTTTGTGGCCCGTCCAGATAACAAAGGGGCGACCTTCGACAAAGTTTCAAGAATGACGGACTGCCAAGTATGAAGTCCAACCCTTCCAATTGTCGGCCTATCTCCCTCACTAGCGCTTCATGCAAGATAATGGGAGACGTCATTTTTACAGCTATTATGTCCCACCTCGACGGCAGTGACTTTCTTTTTTAATCTATCGTAGAATGGATTGCAGAACGTTTGCGTGGTAGGACCCAATCAGTAAGGTTAAACGATACCTTTTCCTCAATACTTCCCCTGACATCACGCGTTCCTCAGGGTAGCGTAATTGGCCCCATCTTGTTTCCAATTTTATCATAGATCTTCCATCCACCTTAACATCAACAATCAGGTTGTTTGCAGACGATTGTTCTATATATCGAAAAATAACTGGCACAAATGATAGTCGCGCTCTACAAATTGACCTTTTCAAAATTAGCAATTGGTGTTTAAAATGACAGCTTAACATTCCCATTATAAAATGCCGGCTAATGAGAGTTACCGATAAAACTAATGTGATATTGACCCAGCACAGCCTCCCTCTCTTGAACTAGAAGTTGCCAAGCCGTATAAATATATAGGTGTCCATTTCACATCCAGCTTAACTTAAAACGCTCACATTGATCACATCATATTAAACGCATCCAGAAAACTCGATTTTCTAAGGCATAGGCTGTGATGAAACACGCCTGCTTGCTTATAGAACTATATTTCTACCAGAACTAGAATTTGCCAATATAATCTGGAACCCGCACTAAAATTACCTTGGTGAAAATCTTAAAATTTTTCTAAACAAAGCCGTCGTTTTATTTCTGGAAAATAGTCTTATAAACCATTGCCACGAGTTTAAACAAAATCTAGGTCCGTCGTTTTTGGAGATAAGAATACAAATTTCACGCTTGTATTTTTCCATCAAATTTATTACAGTGACTTTACTTTCCAACAAACTTTCTGTAGGCCTGCAACCCATATTTCGGCCCGATGTGATAACACCCAGAAAGTGAAACCCCTTTCATCACGCACTAATCTATTCCTCTTATCTCTGTTAGTTTTGTGTATTTCAGATTGGAACGCGCTCCCAGACTCTGTAGCAACTGAACGTGACGAGTTGTTGTTTAGCAAAAAATTTGACGGTTTATTGTTGAATTAGTTTCCATGAATTATAATTTGTTTTTCGGTTTGATTATGCTGTGCGTTGTGCACATGACTGGAGTCAATCAAGGACCCTCCTGGTCTTGTTCTTAATGGTCTGATTGTTTTTGAACCCAAAGTTGTATATGTATCGTGCTTTTGTATGATTTTCCTTAAATCCTCGCTCAGGTAATACGTCTGAAAGGATGTCTTTGAGCAACAATAAATGAAATAAATGAAATAAAATAAAATACACCAACATCATACACCAACCTACTTAGCCTGTGTGGCGCACAGTCGGGATGCGGAAGCGGTCACGCGAAGTGCAACGTACGAACACTCTCGCAACGAAAGCTGCGCTCCGTGCCTCCAACTACGTAAACAGAGGTGCGTTAACGTAGTCGGGCGGGAACACGAAGCGGTGGAATTTGTACAGCTCGGTTCGCACAGTGCAGGATTAATGGATCGCGTAATGCGCAGCCGTACGACGGAGACAACACGTACGAGGCATAGGAAACTCGCCCGCGTTTAACAGCATACAAGTTTGCGAGCTCGAGCAACGCTTGACAAGGCGCCCCAGAAGCACCCAGGACCCGGGCAAGTACCGCAAACAACTAACGATGTGGTGCCGCGACGCGAAGAATAACGAGGACGTCGGTCTGTCATTTAGCGGTCAGGAAAGCGGCTTTATTTCCATCAACAGAAGTAACTTCGACGCACTGGGTGGTTTCTTATGCCTAGCTCTCTACCGGGGTTGTAAGCAGAAAGCCCTTGTCGTAGCTCGATGGCCGCGCTTTGCAAGCCGCGTGCATGTTACTTACTGTTGGACCATCGATCGCTTTCAAGTACGCCAGTGTCATGGGACACACTGCTCGCGCCTACTTTTGAATGCGGCGTCGTAGTGATAGAAGCGGGCGGTTGGCGGGTGGACGTAGTGGCGTAGTTCGCGTAGTCTGCTCCTTAGCGAGTGGTGAGGGGGCAGTGTTGCCAGATGGCCCCACAAAACCGCCAAACGACTGAAAGGTATAGCCCAAATATAGCCAAAGCCGTAAAAAAACTAAGGACCTCGGGGGGGGGGGTGTCACGTGACCTCGGGCAAGGGGGGGGGGGTCACGTAACCTCGGGCAAGGGGGGTAACGTGACCTCGGGGGGGGGGGGTCACGTGACCCGCCCTCTCCCCGAGGTCCTCCCGAAGGAATCCGAGGTCCTCCCGAAGGAACCCGAGGTCTTCCCGGAGAAACCCGAGGTCCTCCCGGAGGAACCCGAGGTCCTCCCGAGGTCCTCCCGAAGGAACCCGAGGTCCTCCTGAGGTCCTCCCGAAGGAACCCGAGGTCCTCCTGAGGTCCTCCCGAAGGAACCCGAGGTCCTCCCGAGGTCCTCCCGAAAGAACCCGAGGTTCTTCGGGAGGACCTCGGGTTTCTCAGGGAAAATTTACCCATAATGCACCGCGCGGTTAAGCCGACGACGACGGCGACAGCGACGACGACGGCGATGGCGACGGCGACGGCGACGCCGACGCCGCTCAAGCCGGAAACGGGTGGCTAAGAGCTGCGCTCTAAAATGTGTAGCCCAATTTGGCTATATATAGTCCAATCTGGCAACACTGGAGGGGGACTGCATCCACACGACTCGAAAGAGCCGCCGGTGAGGGTCACGTGACTTTAAGGGCCAATCACACAATTTTAGTCTTTCTCCTTCCTCATCTCCCTCTTTCTTTTCTCCCTTGCGTGTGAACCCGTTCGCGGACGGGGAAATAAGCGTCCCGGCATCCGACGTTCACCCTTCAGCGGCTGCACAGGTTTCTATGCCCCGAGAACCTTTCATTGCTTCGTAGTCTTTATGGCCACTTGACCAGGCACAATACAGGTAAATGCAGTTCTCTTTCGCTTCCCGCCGTTTTACATTACGGTCCCGAAAATCATCCCCACGACACCGCCAGCAGCAAAATGTGTTCCTAGAAAGTGTCAACACGATAGACGCTTCGTTCATATGAGATTTGCTTCTAAAACGCTTACCGTGCAACGTCCGAATGGTACAGACACCTACACAAACATCGACACCAGCGAGCGACCTCGGCTAACTCGCGGACCGATTTGTCGAAGTGACTACACTCCGCATCGATACAATTTCTTAGGGGCTAACCAAGTGTTAGCCAGCCGCTCAGCTAGAGAATTATTCAGCTGCCAAGACCTTGACAACATACGTGAGGACATCAACAAACTTACACTGCAGGTTCCTGCTCTGATTGCCGGCATTCCATCACAGAGTCTTCCACGCTACTTGTTAAGTTCACAACATTCCTCGCGTTCGGTCTCAACCACCTGCACGCCCCCTGTGGTCTGTGCTGGTATGGCGTGACGTTTGTAAAACATGCAAAGAACTCTCATTCTCCGTGCACGGCTTCGGGAAACGGGCAGGCGCACCCCCACAGTCAGATAGTCCGAGCGCAAACCGTGCAACCCGTCTCTTCATTGTAATTGACGAAAACTCTTGCCTACGTTTCCTCATGAACACAGGGGCGAAAGTAAGATTTCTTCACGTACCTTCACACGCAAAAAGTGTTTGAAGCAAGCCAGGGGCCCTAATCTGGACACTTGGCCAAAAAGTCGGCGAGAAATCTGGCGAATGTGATTGGCCGGCGTCAAGGTCAATTTCGGCCCCGGCCCATCACGACCGCCGGACTTCTCGCCGACTTTTGCGCCACGTGTTCAGATTATGGCCTGCGTCCTCTTCGGGCTTCGAATCAGGTTTCATTTCTGACGTATGGGGAATAATCACTGACCCTCAATATAAGGCTTCGACAAACATTTAGATGAATTTTTTTCAGCGCTGGAGTGTCTCGTCGAATTCTTGGAGCGGAATTTTTGAGGTTTTACCATCTCCTGGTAGACGTGATTAATATCCGCCTTGTGGACAACACGACCCACCTAACAGTTCATAGCGTAATAATGGCATCGCCACTGCCATTCTCACTTCCTCCTTCCCTGTGTCGGTCTTTCTATGCCAGCTTCTTCACCAGATACAAGTACCTCTCTTGCCATAACAACTTTGACAAGCCTGTTCTACACGAAGTGACCCATCATATAAAGACGACCAAAGCACCGATCTATTTGGGCCATGCTGGCTAGCTGCCGAACTGCAGAAAATCGTCAAGGCCAAAGTTTAACATTTGTTGTAGCTGGGAAACATTTTTCCTTCGTATAGCCCGTGGGCCTCGTCTCTCCACATGGTGCCCAAGAAACAACCCGGCCACTGGTGACATTCGGGTAATTACACGGCACTCAACAGCGCTACGCTGCCAGATCGGTATCCGATACCACATATTCAACACTTTTTTTCATCGCATGACTCTGCGATTTTTTTATTTTTCAAAATAAACCTGATAAGAGTTTATTACCAAATTTTAGTCGAGCACACGGATATTTGAAAGACTGACATCACACCACCCTTCGGACTTTTATAATATCTAAGAATGCCGTTTTGGTTAAGAAATGCCGCCCATACGTGCAAAAAAGAAAAACAACAACAAATGTGTCGGTAGTTGTGTTTACATCAGGCGTTTAGTCTGCCAGACCAAGGAGGCATTGCTGACCACTGTAGATCAGCAATTTAGCCAGTGCAGTACGACTGCTAGCCTGGCGTCTTTAACGCGCACAACTCAGTAGTGATACACGACCGCACACCGGTATGATGCTCATCCAGAATGAAACGGGCAGAGGTGGGGATTGAACCCAGGATCGCTGGGTTCTTCAGCGCGAGCTTTCGCTCCAGGTGCTCCGATCTGGTGTACGCTAGCCCATGGACTTGGCCACCGATCCCTGCCGATCCATTCAAACATATTTTGTGAGCACCCTGTTTGCTGATGTTGTTGTGCGTTGGTAGTGAATTTTCGACGTTTGCAAGTGCGTCATTTCTGTGCAGATGAAGTCGCTCACCGAATCGACAACTTGACATCATGTATTGGTTCTGGCGGCGTCCATCGCTTGTTTGTCGCATGGAATTTGGATTCCGACGATTACGCAGTGGCGTGTTGTAATAGATGTTTGCAGCGCGAATTTTGCTCTAAAGTTTTTCTGCACTGAGTTCAGTTTTTAGATGCGAGCCTGTAATGACTAGCGTCAGATTATGCACGAGTTACAGTCGTATGTAGAAAAGAGCTTCTGACTGTGGTGCCATTTTCAGTGCTTGTGCGTAAGGCACATGCTTCTCTCGCTTTCGGAGTCGACGAACAGATGTGTGCTAATCTGTAAAGATTGCATGCTGAGCAGTGAAATCTCCAGAGCCCAGTGTTTTGTAAGCAAAGAGCTTCTGGCCAATGAAATCCTCAGCTTTGTGCGGATGGCGGGTGCCTTGCTCACTTTTCAAAACGACGAAAAATATAGCCGGGTGGCCTATGATTTTGTACATAGAAATGGTTTATAAGCATATTTCAGTATCTGCCAATTAGCGCTAATAAAAGAAAAATAAAACATAGTGCACCAAATTAGGTGCTTTATTAAAACGCTAAAAATAATTTCCTTTAAATTTTTTTTAAATATTATTATTTATTTTTTACATTTATTGCTCGCATGAGCGGGCGTGCTGAGAAGCGGAGAATCTCTGAAGAAGTGAAGAGCGCGCATGTACAGCTTTGAGCGACTCTCAAAGCTGCGGGACTGCATGGGTGCCTGTAGCATTGGCATCAAAGGCTGCATTTAGCCAGGAAAAGTTGTGCTACATCTGTACCAAGCGAATGGTTCAAGACACGTGCCGCGACCTTCACACCGGACGAGGGCAAGATCGGTTTTGCCGGATAACTGCATGACTTTCTTGCCGTCTAGAGAATGGGTCTGAATAAACCTGCCTAGAACTATCAAAGCTTGCGCAATATAATTTTGATGTCATCACGTGGAGATCGAGTGCAGACAAATTAGAAACCAGCGCACCGTCAACGCTCCGCTGGAAGTCGTATACCGCCATCGAGTCGAGAGACGCTCCCTGTCGTGCTCGGGCCCGATTAGTGAGTGGACGCCATTCCAGTGTAACGACGATACATTGAAAAAGACGAAGTTGATCATAGGCTTGTTTGAGACGATGATACGATGCATGTATGACCTAGGGACGCCGTGAGAATGCGCAATGCCTCAACGCTGCGCGCCCTCTTTCACTTTCAAAACCGTTGCAACGAGAAACGGCAGCAAGCTATTCGAGCAGAGTGATCCAGGACTCCACTCCAGCTTTCTTTTTATGTCATTTCAGAAAAGCGAAGAGCGCACGTGTACTAATTTGAGCCGCGCTCAAGCTACGTGAGGTCACGGACGCCTAAAGATTTAGCCATAGCCTCTTATCACATGGGAATATGCATTGGCTTCATGGCAACAGAAAGGGGTGTCAATCAAAGTGGCGTGCGGTGCGTCCCGTTTGCTTGACCCGGGATGCGGCCAAGATCGGCTTTGACTAACGGCTTTGCTGGAGAACTCCGATATTTTATTGCCATCTAGACTTAGACAATGGTTTTAAGACGATGCATGTAGGAAGTAATGATGCCATTGCAAGGCGCAGTGCCTTGCTAGCACTGCCGCGCGCCTGCCTTTCACTCTCAGGAGTATAGGGGGATCGGTGGCCGAGTTATCTACCACACACTAAAGTCACTGGCGCACACTAGCTCAAAGCACGTGGAGCGAAAGCTCGCGGTGCATAATCCAGGGATCCTGGGTTCGATCCGATCTGGATGAGCATCGTACCGGCGTGTGGTAGTGTATCACTACTGCGTGGCGCACGTTAAAGACCTTAGGCTAGTGGTTCTATTGCACTGACTAAATTGCTCATCTACAGCAGGGAGACAAGTCGCCAGTTGAGGCAGATTATGTTCTAGGCTGTATAAACATACACACAACCCAATTTTTTTTAGAAGTATATGACCGAGACTGATGCCGTGAGTTCGGAGTAACTGTGGGAGCCAATTCAGCACCACGTGACCTAGAACTCCGGGAATCGCAAGGCAGACCCGGGCAGTCACGACTCACATCCTCTCAGTGCTGGATTGACTCTGATGATTTGTAGCGTCCTTGTAATACATCTCGGCTATTCAGTGGCCCCTTTCTTATGTGTTCGCTGATTACACGAACTTTTGCATTTCTCCGCAACTGTGCATGGCAGCCGCATTAACATATACCTTGTGTTTTTGCTCCCCTTATCCCTATTATTTCACTTAATCATTACCATAGCAAGTCAGGTAATTGCCATTTTAAATTGTACTGTGTAATTCTTCCCAGCATTGGCTTTGGTGCAGAGGCTCGTCAACGCCCGTTGCAGTTCCCTGGTATGTCAGTAAGGCAAGAGAAAGTCAGCAATGGCGGCTGTGATCTGTAGCGTGTCTGAAGTGTCTATGTACTGAAGGCTTAATTTCACCAGGGGTGCAAACGAAGCCGAAGTCACGAGCGCAGTGGTTTCATGGCCTGCAATGACGTCCCACCAGCTGCCATTGTGATGTCCTTGGCATCGTTTTCAGCGTAAACTTTGTACTACTGATTTTTTTTTGGGAACGAGGAAGTAGAATGCAGACCAGCATGGACCAAGAACGTTATGTGCAAGCAATGTGAAGCGATAACTCGGCTGAACTTGTGTTTTCTTGTCTTTTGAGCTACGCGACGCCCTACAAACAAAAAGCTCAGTTGGACGACTACATTCAGGCTTGTCACGCGATCGTCATCAAGGACCGCCTTGGTTCACGCAAGCACCAAATGGGAAAAACATGGCATTTCTGGACAGAAAAATAATTAAATATAATAGGGCCCGAGTTTTTACGTATTTACACCACAGCGCATTTTCGTTTCCAAACTGATTGGGGAAACAATGACCGAGATGTTAAGCGGCCGATAGAAGCCAGGGATGCCAAACCAGCGCTGTGAGCTAAAGTCCTGGGACTTTGCGTTTCTAACAAGAACCGACAACCACTGTTGTCGAACGTGTGAAGAGGCGTACCATGAGACCACGACCGGGAGCCGCAGCATACTTTCCTTCCAGGGGCCACTCCATAGCCGCTCATTTTAGTGCTGCGCCGCCATTTGCATCCAAGTGTCGAACGAGGCACAGGCTTGGGCATTTGGGTTTTTGATAATTTCATAACGCTTGAAAGACATACAAACAGATCAAGGTGCTTTACTAAGGGCGTGTGACTTTTCGGTGTGACCTAGAGACTCGCGTAGCACGAGGTTTTATGGCACGTTCTTACCACTACATTTGCTGCATAGATCGTGGCATCGGCCGCGGTCGCTGTGGGTGGCATTCACTGGCGGCCATAGTTGAGCCCGCTCCCGCAGAGTGCGAGCTCCCGATGAGCTTCCACAACAGTTTCGCAACGTGCAATCACATCACCAAGATTGTAAGTCCTCTTGGAAGAAAAGTGGCGTATCGTTCTGAGCATGCGCTGTGAACGCTGCGCTCAAATATGGCGCCCAGTGAGCACCACGTGTAAAATTGAAAGTGAAAGCTTGCAGCGCCGCAGCTAGAGACATTACGTTGCCATGGCATCAGTACATCATTCATGCATCGCCTCTCATTGGTCCTTTTTTTTGTGCGGTGCAGCAGACGGAAATCTCACAAAGACCATTCTCCGGCAAAACGTGAAAACCGATCTTGGTGGCGTAAAACAAAGAACTCGTGTCGCGAGTCGCTGTTCGTGCAAGCTTGTGAACACAGCAGCAACAACAACAAATGCTCTGGATTGGGGCCTTTGGCACTGGTGTTTCCGTCTCGTTGAGCCTGTCGAAAAAAAAATCTAGCGGAAACCGACTTGTCAAAATTATGTACAGAAATACGCAAATACCAAGACAATTAGGCTTTCCGTAATGGTCTTAAAATTAAAGTACGACACACCTCTTCTTCCTATTGCCATTCGTTCCTTAACCTTTTTAATGTACATGATTTTAATTTCAAAATTGCCTCAAAATGCACTTAAAACAGTCAAAATGGTAATGTTTCTGGATTTTAATAAACATCTCCAGCGCTCACAAGGAAAAATTTTAGGGTAGTACGACCTTTACTAGATCTTGATAATGATCCTTAAAAATAATGAATACTTTGGTGCATTTCTTAAACGCGGGTTTGTGAAGCGAAATTCGCCCATGGAGTGACGAGCGGATGAATCTCCTTAAGTATGAACGCAATCAATGCAATCATATTACGGGACCAATCAAACAACGTCAAACGCACAAATGACTGGTCCTTCGTTGTACATGACTAATACATCGATGAAAAAACATGTACAGTGACATGCCAAGCAAATATCGGTACACTTTTGACGCTGTTTAATTATTCCCATCACCTCGCAGCATCGGCTGCGTTCGGGCGTATGGTAAAACCATGTAAAGACAAATTTGGGGTTCCATGTACCAAACCAACGAAGGGAATCTGGTACGCCCAGTGGAGGACTAGGAAATAATTTTAACAACTTGAGGATCTATCGACGTGCAACCGATATCTCGGTTACTACGGTGCCTTCTCTACAACAATCCTCTGTCAGATTGCGGGTACCTAGGGCGGGATTCGAACCCGCCACCTAGTCCTACGTAGGCCGGCGTTTGAGCACGAGACTCCAAAGCGGCTTTTGAAAGAGAGCATGTAAAAAAAGGTTTGCGAATATCTCAAAGTGCATAGCAAGCGTACGAAGTAACAGAAAAGTAGAGGATGATCAAATGAAGAAGCAGGACGACGAAATTACAATAAAAGACTAAAAACAATAAGTCAAAAAATTATTACCCCCCCCCACTCCTCCCTCCGCCCTCCTTTCCACAAAAAAAAAGCTTACCTTTGTGTTTTGAGTAAAGCCGACTGAGGGAGAATACGCTGTATTTCCTGCCTCATTCCCTAACAAATTGCACCAAAAGCCTGAAGAGAAAAACAGACGCAATTAATCCAAACAAATCAAAACAGGTCGCCACATAGAGCCAATTATTTTTTGGGTTAGTCGGCTTTATGCGAGTTTTCGAGGTGAGTTATTTGTTTTATTTTGGCAATGACTGCTGCTGGGCTTCGTTTTTTCCTATCAATTTTCGCTAGTCAGTTCGGCGCTCGTCCTGTGTACGCTTTTCTTTTGTCTGCATGTTTGGTGAGTTATTTTTAGCGTTGAATAAATCAAGCTAGGCCATGAAACTGGTTTGTTATCTACCCTTTTTAATAAAAAGAATGTGAAATAGAACATCTATGCTTAATATACCGTTACGCCACATAAAATAAATTGATAACCAGCAATATTTAAACTGAACATGAAAACCAAAGGAAGAACAATAGCATGAGGTATGTTCCCTCTGAAACCGAATTCCTGCTTCTTATAGGAAGCTCTATTAACGGTGGAATTTCTAACTGGGATAGGTCGGAAAAGCAATAAAATCTCTCGAAATTAACTTTTTTACTTGATGCTAATGAACTATATGAGTTAATGCAAAAAAAAATCAAAGAAGCAAGACATGAACTGACCCTTGCTTTTATTAAAACTCTGTTCTCTGAAAAAGGAGAACTAAAAATGCAGAAGCAAAACATTTCCAATATTACGCCCCCCCCCTCCTTCCCGAACAAAAAATAAAATATATTATTGCTTGTGTAGGAGATCAAAGCATGTTTATTACTTTTCAATTTAAGCGAAGCGGTTACGCAGTGTGCTAACTGCATTCCATAGAAAGTCGTACGCAAATTCGGCAGCCTGAAAGGAAAACGAAAATGAGGCGGGAGAGTAGAAAAACAATCTGGTTTGACCTTCTCTCGAGAGATGGCCCTAGCGTTGCGCTCGACTGAACCGCGCGAGACCAGAGTTACATCGTTGCCATTGCCCCTTAATAACAGCGTGGAATCATCTTCAGACCATCCTGCTGGGAAACTAAATACTGTAATTGGGCAGTTATTGAAATCATTAAGCATTACCATTGGGCGCGTTCAGTAGCTGCTCCTTTCGCTCCGAACGGAGTAGCTCGGCTCGGAGTTTCCAGGGCCCATACAAAAATTGTTTATGGACGGCTATAGAAAATCTTTTGTATGGCCGGCTATAGAAAACTGGCCCCATTCCTATAGCCGCTTCTATGGCTGTCTTTAGCTTTTTCAATGGAAAGCTATAGAACTTTGTATGGTTTACTTTATGGGTTTCTATAGAAAGGTTGCAGTAGCCACCTATGGCTTTTCTTTGATTCCTTTAGCCGTCTATAGCTTCTTGTATGCTCTGCTATAGAGATATCTATGGCTTACTGTATGGATCTTTGTAGACACCGTGCAGTAGAAGCCTATGGCTTTTTATACGGTTTCTTTAGCCGCCTGTTGCTTTGTCTGGTCCGCTATAGCTCATTCTATATTTCGTCTTATGGTTCTCTTCACCCATTGTGCAATAGCTGTCTATGTGTTTTTCTATGGTTTCTTTAGCCGCCTATAGCCCTCTGTGTGGTTTGCTATAGCTTATTCTATAGAACGTCCTATGGTTCTCTTCACCATCGTGCTATGGGTGCCTATATTTTGTTTTTCTTTTTACCGCAATCATATAAAATGTGAAGCAAATTTTTTTTTTCAGTGTACATCTTAAAAGGAACAAATTTGTATGAAGATATAAAAGAAGGTTGGACTCTCAAGCATATCTAAAACGTTTCAAACTTGATAAACTCATTTAAAACATTAAACAAACCCTTCAAGAAAAAAAAAAAAACTCGCCCATGTGTTTACAAAAAGAGAGGTAAAAAGACACAAGGGATTGCTTTGAAATCTCCTAGAACTTTATTACACACAGCCTATGTTGTAGACAAGTACAAACTTAGCAATCTCTAATATGTGAAAGGTACTACTAAGCTGTTATACAACTGAGAAGATTGCAAAGCAAGCAAGAACCAAAGGTAATTCTTGGGTAGTGTCTAGTCTCCCGGCAGCCATCAGAATGTTTTCCCCAAAATTCTAGTGGCAGTCGCCACTCATTGGCGCTGCAATCAGTTCATCGAACGGCGTTTCATCGACAGATCGTTTCATGAACACGCGATGTTTTCTAAGCAACTCAAAATAGCTTCTTTTTTGTGTAATGAGTTGCTGCAGACTCGCCAAGGGGCGTGAACAGGTGTTCTGGGTCGGTGAGCACGCGCCTCAGGAATACAGGCGCAACGAAATGCCCCTACAGCGTGCAATTCGTGTAACGAGCATCGATGATACGTTAGTATCGACGAAACGTGTGTCCATGAAAGGTGTATCCACGAAAAGGTGTCCATGAAACGTGTTTTCACAAAACGCAGGGAGAATAAGAAAGTCAGTATTCTACCTGCAGATGTCACATAATTTCAGACAGCGAATGGTAGGCGACTACTGGTAGAATTTCAGTGAACGTATTCTCCCGGATGCCAGGAGATGGGCACTGCCTGTTTTTAGAGGTAATTCGGAAGAGTACCCGTAGAAGAACGGTCAATTGTCGCCGTGTAGGTTGGAACGCACTAACGTTGAAAATACCTGACTTGAAAGATATAATCCAAGCCGAGGTTCACGTCGACACGGGAACTGCAGAACAACCACTCAAACACAAAAACAAGAAGGAAGGGATCCGTGAAGATTTACCACTATGTAGCACAAGCTGTCATTTGCGAATCGAACACTCAACGCATCGGAAGAATGTCTTGGTCTTCTTTGAATAAATTGCTGGTTGCGGACATACGGGTAGGACTTTTCGATCGAGATACCATTTACCATAGAAGCGAAATCCACAGCAGCCCCGCAGTCCGCACCACACGCGAAACTAAGTCCGGCAGCAGGCATTCCGGGATTGGCAAAAGCTAATGCGTCATCCGTTAAACCACGTGATCATGTTCCTGCCGTTACATGCGCACAGAAAGCGGAGTCAAGCGATAAAAAGTCTACGGTTCATTGGTCCAGCTAGTGCGCACCTTCTATCACGCTTTCAGCTTAGAGAGAGAAAGAGCGAAAAAGAGAGGAGTAGAACAGCAGAGACCCTTTAAGACCAGAACTGGGGTGCGCTTATAAAGAGAAGTCTTCGGGGGCATCCCAACAATGCAAACAACTAGAGGACGTCTCACCTGTATCCTCTTGAAATT